>PVKH010015936.1:0-16276 GCA_004027955.1 Chaetophractus vellerosus
TGCTTGAGTGAGAAACGCTCCACTGGTGTTAATCTCTATAAGGGTCAAGTTGTGCAGCTTGGCATGTGCCTCCCATTGCTTCACAAAGCTGTCACTAGAGACCCAAAGTTTGACTATGTGAATGTCCCACATATCCTTCAACAGGGCCTCGGTCTCATCTGCTTTTGGAAGGTTGTCTTAAGCATGATTTAGCAGGTGTTTGGTCAATTACCTGTAGTAAGGGCTGGACATTGTGGTAAAAATTTCTTCCTTTCATTCACGGTCCTGATTATCCTCCAACCTCTCTACATGCATTCACTCAGGAGGTATCAACCGACACTTCTGTCTTTGTGTCAGGTTAATTGCCCATCAAAGAGGCACTTCCACTGGTAAGCCAGGGTTAAAAGGTCCCAGATTCCCACAAAAGGTAGATCTTGTCCAGGCTGAAGTTAGGGATGGTAGCGACCATCTCCTTTTCAGCCAGAAACTCCACCTTGGCCGCCTTTATTGCTGCCGGCATGGGACTCACTGCCTCTGCGGAGCCTTCAGCATCCTACAGTGGACACCATGGCTGCTGCTTTATGGTTATCGTTACTTTTTTCTCTTTTTTTCATTTATTGAAGTATATCACTCATACATAAACGTACATAAACAATAAGTGTATAGTAATAGTTGTGAACTTAGAAAACAAACAAACATAACATCATACAGGGCTCTAATATATCACTCTACCACCAATGCTTTGCATTGTTGTGAAACTTTTCTAACTAATGATTAAAGAGCATCCTCAAAATATTATTACTAAACGAAGTATCTTACATTTGGTGTATTTTCCCCCAACCCATTCTAATATTAGACTCTCACTTCTGATATCATTACTTTTTATACATTTGAATTTTAGAACCTGTAAGAAGTAAAAAGTGGACTTACTTATCAAAAAATATAATACAATAATGCTAGCATTTATAATTGCTTATATGGTACCCTTTACCGAAGGTCTTTATTTCTTTATGCTGCTTCAATGCACTGTCTAGTGTCCTTTTCTTTCATTCTGAAGAACTCCCTTTAGCATTGTTTGTGGGGCAGGTCTAATGGTGATAGCTCCCTTAGATTCTTTTTTAAAAATCTGGAAATGACTTAATATCTCCTTCCTTTATGAAAGATAGTCTTGCTTGATACAAAATTCTTGGATGGCAGTTGTTTTCTTCAGCAATTTAACTATTTTGTCCCACTGCCTCTTTGCCTCCATGGTATCTGATGAGAAATTCGTACTTGTATTGAGATTTCCTGGCACACAATTTTTTGCATTTCCCTTGCAGCTTTTTGAACTCTCTTTGGCCTTGGCATTTGACCTTTTAACTACTAAGTGTCTCGGGCATGGTTCTTTCACGTTCATTCAGTTAGACATCCCTTCGGCTTCTTGAATGTGTAGATTCATGTCTTTCATTAAATTTGGGGAGGTTTCTGCCATTATTTCTTTGAATATTCCTTTCACCATTTTCTGTCTTTCTTCTCTGTGATTCCCATAATGTATCTATTAGTATGCTTGATGGTATCTCACAGATCTCTTAGCTCTCTTCACTTTTTTATTCTTTTTAATTTCTGCTCCTCAGCCTGAATCATTTCAATTGTCTTGTCTTTGAGTTCACCGATTCTTTTTTCTGCCAGCTCTCATCTATTGTTGAAACCCTCCTGGGAATTTTTCATTTCCGTTATTGTGGTCTTCAACTCCAGTATTTCTATTTGGTCCCTTTTAAAAATTTCTTTCTCTTTATTGAGATTCTCATATTGTTCACGTATCATTTACCTGATATCATTTTTTCTTTCTCTGTCTTTTCCTTTACTTTTCTGAGCATATTGAAGTTCATTTTTTTTAACGCTTTTTCCAGTATGTCCACAATTTGGTCTTCTTCATTAATACTATAGAATTTTTTTGTCTTGCTCCTTTGGATGGACTGTCGTTTCCTCTTTCTTTGCCTGTCTTTTAATCTTTTGTTGTACACTGCATAGTTTAATATTTTAATTTGTTAACTCTGGGATTTTGCCCCTGAACTGTTTATTATTTAAGTTTGTATCTGGTTAGTGATATGACAGATTTCCTTGAGTACTAGGAGCTAACAAAACAAACAAGCCAAGGCAAAAAAAAAAACCTTCCACAGTCTTTGCAAACTGCCTCTGTGTTTGGCTGTTCATTTCCTTCAGAATTCAGCCCTCCTGTCAGGAAGATCAACTGAAGGTCAAAGTGAAGTGTAGGGTCCTCTTAGTCTTTTCTGAGCCTGTCTCCTGTCCTGGGCTTGTGGCCTCAGGGATTCCACTGCTTTTTAAAGCAGTGTTTTCGTAATTCTTCATTTGCCCTAGTTCCTGAAACCCTCTCACTGTTTTCTGGAGTTCTGAGAAAGGTGGCTCTGCCAGTTTTTGCTAGTTGTTCAAAGACTGTCGTGAAACAGCACCCTGGAGCATCTTATGCCTCCATCTTGATTGACAGGGAGCCCCAATTCTTGGTTTTCTTTTAAAGAAATAATTTTAACAGATTTTAAGAGTGAGAGTAAAGTAAGAAGAAAATAGAATTAAGAAATACAAATAAGAAGAAATAGAAATATCATGGGCTGTAAGAAAATTGGATGTTAATGATTTTTTTTTAAAGATAGCATTAATGTTATTTGGAAACATACAATTCACCAAAACTAACTTCAAGTAATTTCAGACACAGCAATAGATCAGTATACTTGATACATTAGAGTATTTATTTAATAAACAATAACTCATCATTATTTATTCTAATTATTTTAAAAAGGGCAGAATTGATTTGTGGTTAAGAGTGCAATCTCTGGAAGTAGAGTGATGATGATCATATGCTAGCTCTCCCACTTACTAGTATTTCACCTTGGCAAATTATTTACTCTTTCTTCATTGTAAAGTGGGGATGGTATTAGGTTTGTTGTGTGGTTGAAGGCCATACAATATACTCAACATATTTAGCAGTTCCGATACATAGCAAGTGTATAATTAATGTTAGCTGTTAAGATATTCATAATTCCAACCACTTACTGTTTTTACTCCATTGACCTTTCTATGTCTTTGACAATCTATTTTAAGGTTCCCAAAATACAAGAATTTACTGTAACTTTTCTTTTGTTAATTCAAAAATATTTATGGATATATTATTATGTGCTAGGCACTGATCTAGCTTTTGGGAATTTACCTGCATACAAGACTGAAATGGTCTCTGCTCTCAAAAACTCAAAAAAATTGACGGAAAATAGTGTGCATGAGCTAGAAGAGTATAGGAGATGGAAATTAGAGTTCATGTTTGAAATGAAGATTTGGAGGTGGTGCAATGACAAGGACAAGTGTATAACCAAGGGAGATGATGGCTAAAGTAGTGTGAAAGAAAAAAAAGAATCGTTGACAATGAAATGATTGAATAAGAGCCAAGTGCTAAGTGAGGCGAGTGGCTATTGAAGTTCACTGAAACTGTTTTAAGGAATAAATGGAGTGGAAGGCAGTGGACTGGATATTGAAATTCTCTTTGAATTTGGGCAGAGGGTGGCATGGTGACACAGGGTTGGTAGATGGCAGGAGCAATAGTTACAGAGAGTGGAACTGTCAGATTGTGTGAACTGGGGTATTTGTGGAAATAAGGAAGGAGGGAAGGAAGGGGGAAAGGAAGGAAGAGAAGGAGGGAGGGAGAGAAAGAGGAAGGAAGGAAGAAGGAAGGAACTATTGAAGTAGGAATGGTGAGACTGGTGATATCTAAATTACTAGTTATAAGAGAGAAATTCTTCAGTAATTTCAAATTCATAGTTTAAGGAAGTAATTACGGTTAAATATCACAATATATTTAAAGAACCCTAAATACACTATTAAAGTCCTAGTTCTTCCATTTTTTATCTTTGTGAACTTAAGCTATTTTCACTATCGATAATATGGGGATCACGGTCCTTGTCCTGTCTATTGCATAAGATTATTGTTTTGTTCAAATGAATTAATTAAGAGCAAATGCAAATGTAAACTGTTATCATGAAATTGTTTAAAACCATGTACAGGGGCTGGCTCGATAGCCCAGTGGTAGGGCGCCGGCATACCACATGGGAGGCCCCGGGTTCGTTTCCCGGGGACCTCTCCTAGCGGGCCGACCGCCTTGAGAATGGCAAGCCGCCATGGGCGGGCCGGAGCCGCCGTGGGCAGGGCAAGAAGCTGCCACGGACAGGGCAAGAGCCGCCACGGGCAGGGCAGGTCGCCCACGGATGGAACTGAAAGCTGGCTGTGAATGGACGCAGAGACCGCCCACAAGCGGGGAAAGCCGCACCTGCGCGGTGACCACTCTCAGCTCGTCACCGCAGCAGGGGGTGGGGGAAGGGGAGATATGTAATAAAATAAATAAATTTTAAAAAAATAAAACCATGTACAATCCACACTAAAAATTAAATACATTTTCCAATGCATAAGTTACCAACAAAATATATTATACCTTCATTCAATTTTATAAATAATTGTTAAATACCTCTGGTATCTTAGGCACTATGTTAAATACTCTGTGGGAACTGTCTACAAAATAAATGTATCTCTCCTAAATGAGCTTATGATGCAGTATGAAAGATAAGGCACATTCACAAATAACTATAAATCAAGGCAGAAAGTGGTAAGTGCTTGGGGGTGATGGTTTAGAATTATGATGTTAGAATTAAACTGTACATGTTATAAATTCACATTGATGTAGCTTAAGGATTTCGTTTTTGCACAATTTTATTATATTTAATGAACGACAATGAACTTCACGTAAATTTTGTTACAATCTCCTGCCACCTTCACTCCCATCTCCAATAATTTCGGAGCCAAAAAGATGAGTTAGGTGATCTCTTTCCAGGGACAGGTGGAAGAAGGCTGCCCAGCCTAAAATGAATCAAACGGAAGACAAGTGTAAGTACAGGGACTGCCAGAGTTAGCGTTAAGAGGGTTGAATGTGGGTCTACGTACTCACAGTTAACATTTTTTCCCCTACTTAACAACTTGTTTCTAGCCTTAGGAAGATGTATCAATTTCAGAAATAGTGAAACGAAGGGCATAGAAAGGTCAAAGGGTTTGACTGAAATCAGTAGTGAAGGGGAAGCTAAAACCTATGAATGTGAACTCTGTTTTATGTTGCTTTTTATTCAGACATTAAAATACATGACATGAAAATGAGGAATCAAAGAAGTATAGAACTGGGAAGTCCTTCAAAAGTTACCTCATTTTCCCAACCGAATGCATTCACAAATATTCTCAGTAAGATGTTTAATATTCAATTCTTCAAGGAGTCCTTCACATGTGTAAATGAGAGTGAGGTATGGATGGCTCCTAATCCACAGGCCAGATGGTTGCAGTGGAGGGAGCTGATGAGATATCATCAATCACTTCTCAACATGATGTCAACTGACCAGTTTTACCCTTTGCTGGACAATTATGACCTCTGACAGGAAAGAATCTTTATTTTTTGGAGAAGTTAGAAAAAAGAAATAGGCAGAATGGACTGCAGGGCTGGAATTAGTTCTTGGATTTTATATTACTTTTTAATTAAGTTTAAAAATATATACATTTAAATATGTAGTACAGAACTTTGATTCATTAACGCCCATGACTGAAGGACTTTTTTCCTTTTGCATTCTACTTGGTAACAATGGATACCACTGTCAAGGCAAATACAGTTCATATTTGAGGATTAAAAAAATGTCATTACACGTGTATGATCTAAGGTTAATTTGTATTAACCTAACCCTTGCTCCTTTTGCATCTTTAATACTGTGCAAGCTTGAATTAATTATGCTATGATGACAAATACGTAAAGGTGAATATTGTGTAATTATAATTTAGAGAGATTTTCAAAGACAGTATTCAAAACAAAGCAATTTTTCTAGTCCACGGTTAATCTGAAAATAAAATAAATCAAGAATCTATGTAATAATTTAGTTCATTAATTCTAAAAACTGCATGCTTGCATAAAAACCTATGACTTAAAAATAAATATAACATTTGGGGTTTGAAAACTTTTATTCTTTTAGTCAGTTTTTCCTGGGAAAATTAAATTACATTGACTAGTAATACAAGTTCTTATGCCATTATTCAACACCACCTAGTGCCTTTGAATACCCATGGGAACTGCTTTGGATTGATGGGGAATTTTGAGTGTGATCCTTCCCTTATTATTAAGGTGTTGTCACTCTGAAATGTTATGTTTACCCTGCTCCTATGGGATGTGGAATGATCTCTGAATTATCCCATTATTTTAATAATGGCATTTTAAATGTAATTTAATTTTTATCAGTGTAATTCATACACAAAATAAAAATTGAAAAAATAAAGAAGGGCTTTTAAGGAAAAGGCACAGTGTTCTTTACTTAAAATTCCTCCCAGTGGTATGCTAGTAAAGGTTTAAACCTGATGGGGGGCCCAAACAGAGAAGCCCTGGTTTGTAGTGTTTGCTGACTACTTTGGGGTAAATATACTCTCAGAAGTGGAGCTGGGAAAGAGATGTTAACAATCCTTCCTCCAGCACCGATTAGAGCCAGCTCCAGCCCATCTGTAGCTCCTCTTCACCCTTCCAATCATCTTCCAGTTTCTTTTCTAGAGACAACACTTTTGGTTGTTTCTGTTTTTAATTCTGCTGCTCGTAAGATTCCGATTTCTACTCTTCTGCTAAATTTTTGGACATTTTTTTGTTTGTCTTTAGCCATTTGCTTTGGAAAAATGCAATTTTTATAAAGGCCACCTGAAGTTTGCATTACATTTTAAAAACACTAGATATTTGGATTTCTGGGTTCCTCTGGTATAGTTTAAACTACCCAACAGTAACCAAACAGTGGATTTGAAATTGAAGAAAGATGAATTATAAGATAGTACCAATAAAAATTGTCCAAGGCATAATTTAAAAAAGATATTTTTGATACTAAATCACATTGCTATGTTAATATACAATTAACTTAATTGTATATTTTCTGAACCTTGTCCATATTAGATGTTGTTTTGCCCATTTCAAGATTTTGTTTATGACAGAAACTCTACTTTGGAATTCATAGGTACTACTTACCCACAAATTGTGAGAAATTTATCCAGCTCTGTAACATACAGTTTGATGGGGATAAATTTCGTTTTAATTAAAACTCTTCTTTTTTCAAGTAAAACTATATTATATTCAATGTAACTAATTGCAAGGCAAAGGATATCTGAGATATTGCATTCTCTGTGATATTGTTAAAACACAGATTAATTAATTCTAGTTATTTGTTTTTATTTCATTTCATAGTAGTTATTACAAGAGATGTATTGTCTAGTCTTTACTTCCTCAAGTGTGTAAATAACAACAGATGTTGCTCACAGTCAATCCTGTTATATAATTATATAGCAAACTTGTTCATTTCCATTACAGAAAGTTTTCCATGAAGTCAAATTCTCTTTTATGCCAGCATAGTAACCTTAGTTACATCCTAATATCTATTAACCATGAACAAAATGTTTACACCTTTGAATACGTTTAAGTTCCAGAAAGGTTTATAGACAGTGTGTACCTTCATAGTGATGGGAAGTGCCTTTTTTAAACACCTGGCAATTATTACAGTTATTTATGGTGAAATGGAGAATAATAGCTGATTGTTTCATAGTTGTATGCTGGATTTAAGAAAAGTCTTAAAAGGTAAATGGTTCTGTTTAGTATGCTCCTTTTACAAAATATTCTGTGAATAAAAAGATAAATATCACTAGAAACTGCTACTAATTTTATGGAATTATTACTTATTACATAGCACTGTAACTCTGCTGAAAATTTATTTTCAGTATGAACCTGTAAAATGACAGCTGAAGTGTAAGAAGCTTTGTATTGAAAGTGAAGGTGATAATTTACTCATCTTTGAGAAGAAGAAGATTTCAATAGCAATGAAAAACTTTTAATGATTAAAGAATTATTTTAAGTACAGGGATCATGTAATCTTTTTTGTGGAAATAAAAGGAATCTAGTTTGATCCAATAAACCTGAAACACTGAACTTCTGACCTCTTATGCCTCTCACTGGTCTTTATTATTTGTAAATCTCCTGATTCTTGCTCTTATATAAGACTTCTTTTTAGAAGTAGGGTCATAGGCATTATTAAGTAGTGGATAATTCAAAATTTGGGGCACCTCTTTGTAGTAATATGTTGCAGAAATCCGATCCTGAAAAACCCAAACAGCACTCTGAGGAGCGGAGGAACACAATTTTATTACGCGCCGGCCCAGAGAAGTCAGTCTCAAAAATTCTGGGCCTCGGGCCTTGATTTTCATCAGTTTATATAGAGATTTTACATGGGTACATTCTTAAGCAAGCAGGCAATCAAGATTTACAAAAGCGAGAGGGCTACATAATAGGCGGATGGGGTCTCCCACCTGGTCAGGAGTATGCAGGGTTCTACTAACTGGAATGCAGGCTTCAGTTATGCATGTTGAGACACAGGTGGGCATTCCTTATCAATACTTTTGTATGAAGGTGGTGATGCAATGGACTAGTAGACCTGGGGCCAGTCTTGACTCTGCCTTTAACTTGGTTGTTACTTCATGTCACTACGTCTTAGTAGATCCATCTGTATTGGAGATCCCCTGTGCTCTAATATTCTAAGGGGGCAGGAATCCAATCATCCCTAAACCTCCTTTATATCCTACCCAGAACAAGGTAATGGAGTTAGAGAGATGAGTAATTATTGTTATCTGTGTACTCAATAAAGTTAAAGTATAGGGGGGCAGACAGGCACATAAACAAAATTGGACACGGTGTGGGTTTCATTGGGAATACATGAATTTGAGAGTCTACTAATATATGGTAAAACACTTTAAAATTGATAAGTGTTAAACATAGAAGTTCTATTATAATAGAAGTAGTGTTACTTGGCATTTATGAGCTGTAAATTGTATTTTTGGTACCAGAGCATCTATGATTTCATCATAATCAAGGAAAAGTCCTAGCTCTTCAGATAAGATGCTTGGACTTAGTTCAAATACAGCAATTGAAAGGCACTGGAAACATGCCATATTTCACTGTCTATTTTATTTTTTAGCCTTCATGTCATTTTTAAGATGTCACCAATATTCAAGTGATGTGCCAAAAAGACCAAAAAGACATTTTTTCCCCCCTCAAGCCAGCTATACATCCCACCTTTTATTTTTTTGGTTACTCTTCCCTCTGTTGTAATCACAAATTGTTGACATGTGAGGTACATTTATTCTTCCACCTCTTCAACACTTACCTTCATTGTTATCAAATCCTGCTAGGTCTTCTTTAACCATGTCTCTGAGATTTGCCTCTTTCTTTTTATTTTAATTAACAATAAATAACCAATGTAGAGCAGGCAGACAGCTAGAAGTTGTAACTAATGGACAAATGACAGACTTTTCTTTGAGTCTGACTTATTTCAGGCCTTGTTTGCCTACATATCTGCCCCAATGTAAAACTGATTTCAGTATTTACAATAAATATACAGCTGTCCTTGATTTACATACATTAAAAGTAAATATGAATCTATTAGTAGTACTGCTCATTGAAGAAGTGTAGAGTAGTGATTAACAGCATAGGACATGAAGCCAAAATTAGAATGCTTTTTCTGCCCCTTCCTGGGCAAGTTACTCAACTTCCTCATGATTTTGTTTCCTCATCTGTAAACTGCATCACAGAATTGTCATGAAAATCAACTTGAAAAACACAAGAAAGAAGCCTGGCACACTGTAAACCCTCATTCAACATTAGCTATTATAAACAGCTATCTGATGCAAGAATATTAGAAAATTCTGTCTTAAGTATTTTTATCCAAACTTTGAAATTTTGAACCAAAGAAGTTGACAATTTTGATACAAAGAAGAAGACAAAGAACTGTCTTCTTGTTTAAAATGTGTATTAGCCTGAGAACAAACCCTGAAATTAAGTGAGAGAATATTAATAAGACAGGATGTTTTGCATGGAGTATACTGGGATAAGAAAAGTGTATTATCTACCACAGCCTTGTAGGAGGGGTTTAATACAGCCTGGTTGGGAGTGTGGATTGTGGCAAGGGAGTTGGGTGCAGAGGCCAATAGTGGAACTTTTCCAGAAAACAGCTTACAAAGGAACATCAGGTAAATTTTTATTCACATCACTGTGCTAGGTTGTAAAAAATTTATGTCAGTTAAAATGGAGAAACCTATTAGCAGTCAATCAATGGAGATTAAAATGAATCATTTTTTTCTGTGCTGGCACAACAAAATTTCCATTGATCATTTTTTGAAATGAGTAATTTTTAGTTTAGGATTTTTGACATTTTGATTGATTTCAGGAAAAATACTAACTTATGCTGATGTGATTTCTCATTTGTCTTTTGAGTACATGAGCCAACTTTTTTTTTTTAGTTTATATACATGCTGGCTATGACTGTTTTACCTTGTGATTGGACTATCAGTGCTTGGCACACCTAGTTGGCCACCAGAATCAGCTGGGCACTAAGAGCCAGCTCATGAAGCATATTATAGAAAAAAGTAATAAAAGTGACTTAAAACAGTAATTTATTCCTTCCTTATGGAAAAAATTAGAAGCCTAGAGAATGCAATCTATGATATGTAGCACCTTTTATTGGCAATTGGTTTCTATCCTTCTACTCTGATATTCTCAAGTTGACCTCAATGCTCAAGTTGGAAGCTAGAGCTCTAAAAGGAAGGAGGAAGAGAGACAAATGGGTGTGTCCCTTTTTTCATGCGAATTCTCAAAAGACCCAGATTTCTACTTGCATCTTACTGGGCTGGCACCGTGTTTAATGGTTTCTCCTGGAGGCAAAAAAAGGCTGGGAAAAATAGTCTTTTGGTGAGAACTATGCCTCCAAAACATAGGGGTTTGCTACTAAGGAAGAAGGGTTGAATGGATGTTGAGGTACAGAAGTCGCAAACTCTACCATAGGCATTTTTTAAACTGACTGATTCCCAAGGCTCATCTACAGAGAAGTAGTAGGTCTGTGGCGTAATCTCAGATATTATATTCTTATACAGCTGATTTACTTATGACAGCTTGTGATACATTAACCCTTTCTAATTTAAACGCTCATGATTCCTAATCAAATATAAATCCATGTCTTTGCGTACTACTCCTATATAAAAGTGGGTGGCCAAATCACGGTATTGCCATTTTGAAAATGTTCCATTATTAAAATATGGTCTCTTATCACTATTTCCACTTCCACCTGAGGTGAAGTAATAAAGGACAGATTTACATTTTGTGTCAGGGGCTCCCATGACCACCATCCCACCCGGTGATTCACTAGAAGGATTTCCAAGACCCATAAATTATTATAGTCACGATTATTAGTTACTACCGTGAAACAAGAGATTAATATTAACAAAAGACAAAACTGTATAGAGCAGAGTCCTGAGGAAAACAGGTGCAAGTTTCAAGGTATCCTCTCCTAATGGTGTTGTAAGGGAGACAATTTCCTCCAGAAATTACGTACCTGTGAAAAGTTCACCTGAGGCTTGGTGTCCAGGAATTTTATGGGAAGTCAGTTACATAGGCATACCTGTGTGACTGACTAAAGTTACTCAAGATCTAGACCCCTGGAGGAAAAGCAGGTGTTCACCATTAAGTGTATTGTTATCATAAGCTATCTAGGTATACAAAAACACTCTTGTCAGATAGCATTCCCAGTTCAGTTCCCAGGAGCTGGCCAAGGTATGGTTCTGAAAACAGTCCTTTATTGGGAATGTGCAGGGTTTGAGCAACTCTGGCTTGCTGACTAAACCTTTTCCTGCACACATTTCAACTTAAAATGATTTATATATATATATTTGAGAGAGTTTACAGGCTGCAGCTCTGGAAGAGCTTGGTGGACTCCCTCACTTGTGGACATAGAGCTGAGATTCTGGGGGGACCAAGGTAGCTGGAGTTTGTAGAACAGAATAAAGAAGAGGAGAGTGTTGACCAGAGGGGAAATCTAGAGACCTATACAGGATCCCTCTTGAGTATTCTGCTAAGTACTTATTGGCTCATGCATGTGAGAACTAGGCAAGGCTGGGTAAAGACTCGTCTGAGAGAAATAAAAGGAACAGTGCTTGGCGTTCACAGTGAACAGTGCCTGCTCCCACCAGCAAGGCTGGGAAATTTCGTGATTCATTGGGTCCTCAGATGTCTTACCTCAGTAGTGGTGAATAATTAGCCCCAGACCAAACATTGCTCTAGTCCTACCTCACAAATCTTAAAATCAAAACCGGAAAGGATCAAACTGTTTCCAAGTAACTCAACTGTATCCCAGAACAAAACACAAGAATCTAACAGCCAAAGGTTAAATTAACAATGTCTGGCGTCCAGTTAAATATTACTAGATATGAAAAAAGTTAGGAAAATGCAACCCAAAATAAGGATACAATTCAATGAGTTGAAACTAACCTAGACCTAATGCAGTTGCTAGAATTAGCAAAGTGGGACAACAAGACAGTTAATATAATTGTATTCTATATGTTTGGAGAGTTAAGAAGTGACATGGAAGATGGAAGATCCAAATCAAATTTTAGAGATGAAAACTACAATGTTTGATATGAAAAATACAATGGATAGAATTAAATGCAGAGTAGACATTGCAGAAGAAAGGATAGGCGAACTTGAACACATAGCAATAGCAACGAACTAAAATGAAACACAAAGAGAAAAACAATGAAGAGAATACTGGAACTATGGGATACCCTCAAGTGACCTAATATACATTAAATGGAATTCCCCAAGGAGAGGAGAGGTGGAGGGGATGGGGAGGACAACAAACATATTTGAAGAAATAAATTCTTATGCCCAAGAAGCTCAATGTAGCCCAAGCACTTGAAGAAAATTACACCAAAGCTCATCATAACTGTAATGGCTAAATTCATCTGTCATCTTGGCTAGGTTATAGTGTCCACTTGTTTGGTCAACCAAGTACTGGCTTGATTGCTACTGTGAGGGTTTTCCATGAATTTAAATCCTCAGTCAGTTGATTGCATCCATGTCTGATTACACCTACAATCAACAAAGGAGATTGCCTCCAGCAATGAGGGAAGTTTCATCTAATCAGCTGAAGGCCTTAAAGTGAGAACTGATGATTTCAGTAGTGGAGTTTCTATGTCTACTTCAGTCAATCAACTTCTCTTGGATAATTCATTGAAACCTTCATCAGAGTTCCCTTGTGGCCAGCCCTGTGGAATTTGGGCTTGCCAATCCCCATACTCACATAAGCCAACTCCTATAATAAAACACATATGATTTACCTATATCCTGTTGGTTCTCTTTCCCTGGAGAACCCTGACTAATACAATAAACAAATTGCTCAAAACCAGTGATAAAGAAAAAAATCTTTAGAGCAACTAAAGGAAACAAGCTATGCAGGTACAGAGGAACAGAGATAATATAATAGCAGATTTCTCCTTGGAAACAATGCAAGTAAGAAGACAGCAGAACAGCATATTTAAAGTACTGGGGAAAAATAAGAACCTGTGAACCTAGAATTCAATACCCAATAAAATTAGCTTTTAAAACTCAAGGTGAAATAAGGAAATTTTCAGACATAGAAAAGCTGAAAGAAATCATAACTGGAAGGCCTGCACAAAAATAAATATTAAAGGCAATCAGGTAAAAAAAAAGACAAGTTTTCCAGGGAGAACAACACCAGATAGAAATATGGATCTACACAAAAGAATAAAAAGCTCCAGAAATGGGTAAATATGTTTACTTATTTAAATCTCATCAAATGAAAATTGACTGTTTACATTAAAATACAAATATAGTATGGGATTTAGAACACATAAAAATAAAATACAACATGGATTAGTCTTGAAAAAATTATGCTGATTGAAAGAAACCAGCCACAAAAGATCTCATATTGTGTGATTCCATTGATAAGAAATGACAGAAGAGGCAAATTTACAGAGACAAAAAGTAGACGAACAGCTATCTAGATGAGAAGAGACTGCTAATGGACGCAGTTCTTTTGTGGGGAGGAATGGTGTTGATAAGATGATAAAATTGATTGTGATGATGGTTACATTACTCTGTGAATACACTGAAAATCACTGAATTGTACACTTTGGGTGAATTGTATGGTAAGTGGATTATACCTCATGCCCTGGGCTTATCTAATAGCATTTTCATGATTTCTTTTCAATTTGTGTGAGTCTTATGTATGTTAAAGAGACTAAGCCTTTGTCATATTTCTTTGCTGAATTTGCTTAATGTAGTTCAATGAGTGTTTGGAAGAACAGTATTCCTGAATTAAGATGGGAATTGAAATAATCTCTAAGTTCCATTTTTAGCTTTATATATTCTATCCTAGATATGAAAGAAGATGCAATTAATTTTAGTCATCTCTGGAAAGAATTAGATGAGGCTAAGTAGTAGTTAATTACAGCTGATGATTAGTAAAAGAGGTATTATTTTTTTATATCTTGATTTAGGTTTAAATATAAATTAAATGAGATGTTTATGCCCTTAAATTTGAGTTATTTGGTTCATGCTTGTTAGAGAACTGGGATATCTTGGTGTGACTCCATACTTCACATTTTTCACAAGCTAATACAGTTTTTAAAATAAGCAAAGGAGGGCATTAATTAAGAATCCTGGAGATAACCTATTAATTAAAAGAACAAAAGTGACTTAAGTAGTAATTATATGCATGAACTTTATATTATTTAAAAAGTTATTTAGTATATCATATATTTGCAATAGAATTGGTCTTATATTTAAAATATAGATTTGATTTCTCATCCTTTTAAAAACTTTTCTTAATACCAAGAGTATTTCTCCATAACAGTAAATATCCTTTTATACATAATTTTTAAAAGATATATAATACTTCACAGCAGGTAGACCATGATTTAACTTTCCCTGCCGGGCATTAAAGTGTTTTTCAGCTTCAAATTTTTGTAAATAACAAACTATCCTTTTCTTTTTAGGGAGACTTTCTTAAAGTATCCTCTTTACTTTAAATATTGCAAGAGTATTATTTTTATAAATATACATACTTCAATTCTAGACTCTGGTGGCACCTGTGCACTTGAACATGTTTAGACCCCTTTATTTTTGTTGTTTCATATCTGCTTCTTCCAGTGGTCTGCAGCCTCTTTCATTGTAGGGACCATCTTTTTCATAGGTTGGAAGGTGTTTGTTTTGTCCAAAATTTTGACCCTAGAACATTTGAAGGGTTAATAACCACTGGTAATTCATTTGTTTTCTTGTCAGAACTCATTGCTGACGTTAGGTTACAACAGAATCCAAAGTTCAGATCAAAGTGTTGTTTCACTGCTGCTTCAGCAAAGTTTGCTGTGTGATTGAACTTCCAAATAAAACGAGGAAAACACTGACCTCTCATTTTGGAGTAGTTAATGATAACATAGCTTAAAATCTTCTGTAAATGCTGACATTTACAGTCTGAATCTGATTGATCACTAAGGAAAAAACAAAGTTCTGTTTGTTCTGCCAGCATTTAATTACTTTCGCTTTCCAGTAGAATTTTGTGGTTGCTTTTTGAGCCTGCTTTGTTAAGGAATTTATCTCTTTAACAATTATTTGCAGGTTTTCTCTGATGAAATATTATGCTTCGTTTTGAGGATAGTAAGATGTAGAAAATCTGTCCTTGCCTTTGAGAGTTTTGCTGGCCAGTATGAGGGAAGAGGGCTTATGTATTAATAGTCACTAGGTACTGTGTCCTACATGTCAAATTAAAATAGTGGCAGTAAATTATCTAAAAGTTCATGGGTAAATCTAATATAGAGGGAGGAATCGTTCTTACTATTTGTTGGAGGAAATGGTTATTAGTTAGACCTTAAAAGTTACTTATTAGACTAACATGAAGTGGCTGCCTCCTAGACATGGGAAATGATGTGAGGCAAAGGTATGGAAGTAGGATTGTATATATATTAAAAAACAACAAATGGGTTAGAGTGGACATATTTTGAAGGGGTAGAAGGCACATTGCAAGATGATCATTTTTATTGGCAATATATATGTAATGGCAAACCATTTAAGATATGACTGTATGCATTTATGTGTGTGTCATAAAAGAGAAAGTACAGACTTGAGATAGTTCATTTAGAAGAGAACTGTTATATTATGACCCAGGCATACTGCAATACAAGTCTGGAATAGTTTGGAGAAATAGGGGATATAAAGGATAGACCAGATGTGAGTGACATTGACTGGCGTGGTGTGGGTTTAAGGAATAAAGAAGTAGAAGTTATAGATGATCAGAGTATGAAATGTGATTAACTGGATAATGGGTAGTATTATTGACAGAAGTCAAGAAGAGTTAAAAGGCTGAGGGGGAAA
>PVKH010015937.1:0-15907 GCA_004027955.1 Chaetophractus vellerosus
AAAAGCTCATCTCCTTAAATGGGCTACTTTCCTAAAATTAACATTTCCCAAGCATTTTTGTATCACCTTCCTGCCTGACTCATATAATGATACATATTAAACACACTTAAATTTGATCTCAAAACAAGACTGTATATTCTTTGAAAATTCCTACCTATTCATAGCAGGACCATTTAGTGGAGTCATGGTTGCTAAAAGAGGAGAACATTAGTAACCATGTGTGGCATTTTGATATTCTATAGAAAGCAATGTTGAAAACTCTTACAGAGGGAAGTTTTTTGGTGGGGGTACTGTAAAAAGGCATATATATGCAAAAATAATCACATAAAACTTTCCCAAAAAGGAGGTATACGTTATAACAGATCAATAACAAGGAAGAAATTATCAATCTCTAATTTACCTAATTTTGAAACTAAAGAACTCTTCCTTCATTAAAGATGCACATGATAAAGGGAAAATATTACTTTTTAATTCGAGAGGATGGCAAAGAATAAAACTTCTTTATTTCCAATGTGCTTTAAAACTAGGCATCAATGTTTTTCTAAAATAAATTTTCTAAAATAAATTTTATTATACAATGAAACTGTTCTTTACCAAACAAAACTGAACTGAATTTAATGTGTGGGTATGGGGTAGGGGAGGGGTATGAAGAAGATCCTGCTCTTCAGGGATAAGTTCAATATGTAACAATATTGGTTTTCAGTAGAAATCTAAAACTAAAGAAAGTACTCTCAGGGATTTTTTCTTGCAGTTTACACAAGAGTTCAAATTATGATTTTGACTACATATTAAAAATAGATGTCTCAAGAGAAAAAGAAAAATACTTTAATTAATATAAACATTTGTGGTGGGCAAAAAAATGATACCCCCACCCAATGATGTCCATGTCCTAATCCCCAGAACCTGTGAATGTGTTAAGTTACATGACAAAGGAGAATTGAAGTTGTAGATGGAATTAAGATTGCTCATCAGCTGACTTTCAAATATGGAGATTATTCTGGATTATGTGGGTGGGCCCAATGTAATCATAAGAACCCATTAACCTGGAAGAGGGAGGCAGAAGTATCGGTTTCAGAGTGACATGATGTGAGAAAGACCCAACTGGCCAGCGCTGACTTTGGATATGGAAGTGGAACAAGCGTCAAGGAATGCTGGCGGCCTCAAAAGCTGGAAAAGGCAAGAAAACAGATTCTCCCCTAAAGCCTCCAGAAGAGAATGCACCCCTGGAACACCTGACCTCGAAAACTGTAAGATAATAATCTATGTTGTTTTAAGACACTGTTTGTAGTAATTTGTTACAGCAGCAATAGTAGTAATACAACATAGTAAACTAATACAACATCCAATTTAATTCTCTCCTACTGCCTTTCCCTATATGCATGTGTGTGTATCTATATCTATATCTATACCTATATCTACACACAATATACATACATATATGAAGAGAAATGTCTGTGGCAAGAGAGATGAGAGAGACAGAAAGACAGAGAAAGAAAGAGGAAAGAGAGAAGCTATGTATGCCCATAGTTTGGAAAATATTAATACATGTCCTTATTAAGCGTATTTTAGTTTCCTCCATGAACTTCTTTTGCTCATCTGCTAAATAATGCACATTCTTAAGAGGGCACTTTAAAACTTAAAGTTAACAGACTTTAAAATTTAAAGTTAATATATGGTTCTTTTGGATTAATTAACTGTACAAATAGAGAGCAGAGTGCAAATCAGTTTGGGCCTCCCGTAGGATGCTATTAGAGAAAAAAATATGTTGCTGTAATTTTCACTAGAATGAGATATAATTTTGTTTCGCTCTGCTCACTCAGTTTCTAATACATAAGAACTCAGACACCATTGTGCCTGAGTAATAACTTAACGTCTTACCTGAAAACACAATAATGGGAACTTCTGATAAATTAAACCAATATCTACTGAAATTAGAGTTTAGGAAGAAATGCTCCCATGTGATAATTATAAAACAAGCTGTTGCTAGCAGTAAACTTTAGCTGTTATATTGTGAGGGCAATTAATGGTCCTGTTGAAACAATTTTACAGCTATAAAATGTAATTGCATTTTGTTAACCCAATATGAACCTTTTTCACAAGTGAAAAAAAGTAAGGTCTGAATGTTATAGTTTCCTTGTTTTGCTTCCAGCCAAATTATTAGCCAATTAATGATTATGTGTTGCCATCCTATATTTTTATTCCTGTCCTAAATTTCAATTTGCATCAGGTACCTTAACAACACTGTAATGATATTTTTATTCCACACGACATTTGTTTAATAAGAATATGAAGCATGAAATGAAAGTAATATTAGTAAAATTTGCATAGTTTAGTCTTCATGTGAAGCATTTTTAAAATAAGACCTGTAGAAATTTTATAGCAACTTTCATGCATGCCACAGTCAGGAATAGCCCAGGTAGCTAGCTCATTCGCATTTGTGAAATTTCATTGCTAAATTATCATTTAAGAAAAAAATAACATATAGCCCAGCACGTACTAGAAGTATTGCCATAAAGCCTAGGCTTGCACATTCTTTGAGTTTATTCTCTGCATTGTCTTTGTCTATGGTGCCTCCATTTGCAAACACATTTAGATAACCAATGGCCACAACCAGATAAATGAAAACTAAAAACGTCTCTTTTCTGAGATGGAGCATTTTAAAAAGAGTTGGGTTGACAATAATAAAAAGTCTTTAGAATTTTCAGTCTCCTTTTCTTCTCCCCATAATTTTTTCAACCTCTCAATAGCTACAATGGTTTCCTTTAAAATAGTTAAATCTTGCTTTAATAAAGAGCTTCCTTTTCTGGACATGAGTATCTTTTGGCAGATGCTCATTTTCTTATGGGAGTCTTAATTTATGAGACAATTATTAACATTTTTAAATGCCTTAAAAGCTTTTAATTAACTGGTTTGCTAATTTACTCATCTTAATAATGGATCTCAGTCGCTGACATTGTCCACTGTCAAACTCCCTTATTTCTTGGGGGCTCCGACATGAATTCTGAGGGTCTTGGAGATTATTTATTTAATATATTATATACACTCTGACAAAAAAGTATTAAACATATTGCAATTTAAAGGATGGTAATTTTGTCGTCATTTAACTGGGTTTGTTAACGCCATCATACTCCACTAAGGCATTTTTTTCTCTTTTGCTTTGACTATAGTATCTTTAATGATGCCCTTTTATAATGAAGTCTATTGTATTTCCTCAAGTCAACTCTAATCAAAGCCAAAACTACACGATGTTTTACTATGAGGAGTAATTCTCTAATAGCAGTCTGAATGTAGGACACCACTGATTAGATTATTTTCAGTCCCGTCACATTATTCTTCTAGGAAGTATTTATCCAGTATAATCCTACAGCTCTCAAGCACTGCATTGTTAATTATTTGGCAACAAAGCCAGGTAATTTAATAAGATATCAAATAACTATAAAGATGATTTTTTAAAAAAAATCAATTTTCCTAACTCTCAAAGTAGCTATCACTAAACTACTGTTAAAAAGTATTCCTCTTAATTGCTTCTCACACTCATGTGTACACCATACACACACACAACTACATTAAAGGAAAAACAGTAGTTTTTATAGTGCTCAAACTCAAAGGCATGCAAGAAAAAAATTGAAATGATGGCCACCTAGATTTCCAGTGAGTCATTGAGGAAGTGAGGGAGGTACGTTGCTGAAGGCACTAACACTTTTGTGGTCATTACCCACCATGATGATAATTTCAGAAACAACATCTTAGCAGCAGACAAGAAATGGTCTTCTCAAATGAGCCTAATTTATTCCTTGACTGGATAAAACAGAATGCAATCATGTTACTAATAGCACCAGATTAAAAAAAAAAAAAACCTACATGCAAACAGAAAATAAAAGTAAATATTGTATTTAATCTATTAACCAAAGACAAACCACTGGTTTAAATCATAGAAATTTGAGTATTGGGCTACAGATATATAACAGAATAAGCTAAATGCCTTTTTACAGATTTTTTTCTTCTTTTTTTGCCATCAGTTCTAGCTCCATTACTATTCAATCTGAAAACAACTGCCTTAACAATAACACCAGATAATTGAGTTATAAATAGTTGTAAAACAGTAGGAAGCGGTATATCACCATATGTGGCTTTTACAAATTGTCTGGAATGACTTCATTATTAGCACATAGCTTACCCTGTGATCATTATAAATCATTTCATTGATAGAAGTAATAATAATGGCTTATGATATTATCCCCTTGTCCATTGTCACAGCTTTCCAGTAGGGCTCAGCAGGTAGAGGGAAAATCTTTCTATCTTTCGTTTGATCGTGTGTTCATAATAATGTGCAGTCATAAAAAGCTTTATAAAAGCAGAAAAATATAGGACTCCCCCAAAAGATGTTATTGAGAGATCAATTTACATTTGTAAAAACTGTCGAGCATGATCATTTGAGCCAATTTCAGCCATGGTGCTCTACATAACTTATCTCCTTGATTCTCACAGCAACCCCACAAGGGAAACATGATGGACAGTACATAGATAAGAAAACAGCCTCAGCTGTAAGTAATAGAATTGAATCCTGTCTCTTTAGCTCCAGATCCCATTTGGCATTTGCATTATTGCCCCTAAAATAATCCATCTGAATTAAATTGGAAAATGACAGTGAATTTAACAGTGGCAGTCTTCAGAAAATACTTTAATAACTAGCATTTTTACCATGGCATTAACATTCCTGAAGCCAGGCATCTAATAGGTGAGTGTAGGACATCCCATGGTGGGTTCTCAATAGAAGGAAATAGACCACTAAGGTCCCAAATGGTTTGCATTTAGATCAGTGCTCCTCAAACTATCTCTGATAAAGAATTACTTTTTGTTTTAACTTTCAAGTCATTGCAGACTACTACTTTGTAAAATACAATAACAATTATTACAAAATTGAAATGAAAATATAAAGCAAAATATATAGAAAGCAAGCTTAATTATTTTTATTAGCTTTTAAAAATCAGCCCACTGATCAAATGCCCAGACACAGCGGTTCTATGAAACTGCTATAAATATTCTAAATGCCCACTCTCAATTTCCATTCCTACCTCATTATGGATTGGTGACTAGCATTTCTCAGACCAGCTAAGTTTCACTACTTCCTGAACAGCACTGATATAGAGAAATTGGGGGAGGCAGTAGCACTGTTTACTCCATCAGAATGCACACTCAAGCAATGGCTAAATTTCAGAGCTTGGAACTTTCGGAAAATTACCAACTTATATAATTGCTGCTGCCTAAAAGTAAACTGAAACAGTCTAACCTTTTTATTTATTCCATAGTAACACAGTCCAAAAAGAAGGAAATGTTTGGAATGGTTCCCACCCCCTATGCCAGGAAGTCATTAACTGTTCTTTAGAAAGTATTTCTTTGATTGATTTGAGCAATGGGAAATCTACTCCCTATGATTTTTTATTTTAAATGAAATCATTAGACAGTTATTTGTTTTAAAAGTAACCTTTTGAAATCAATATGCTGGAATGTGTTCCGTATTCTGTTACTATGTAGCTGGCATTTGGCTTCATTTTTCCTTTTACAATTTTCACTTGTAATCATCAACAAAGTACTTTAATATATTTGAAGGAAAAAAAAACTGACAGTAAATTCTCTGTAGGAAGATAATATGTTTCTTTGTTAATGCATACATGCAGACCCCATTCTGGTCAAAGGCTATGAAAGCCCATTCTTGAACTTTTCCATTAGTAATTAAAAAGAGAAATAAATGAACATAAAAAGGTGATATGCTGAATACCACATTGATTACAACATCATATAAATAATTTTAAGGTCCAAGGTCTTCTTTTATAAACCTGACTGTTAATTGACAAAAATTAATATCTGCATAAAAATACCTTCATAATGATATTATTTTCACCAAAAATGTGGAATATTTGGAAGAACAAAAATAAAACTGTGATTAAATTGTATGTGATATTTTTTTTCTTGACATGAACTTTGTTAAAGCTGACAATTATGCTGCCTTTAGAATAATGTGCATTCTCTTTGGTTTTGTTTCTAGGTATGCAGGAGAACATATCAACAAAAGAAAGTAAAATTCAAATTTCAGAGATTCAGTAGAGTCTCAATGATATTTCATTATCACATTTCATGATCCCAGATTATCCCAATTTTATCCATCAAAATCCCAATATCAGACAACATCACTGAGTGCTTACAGTAAATTTTTTTTGGCAGGATAATTCTTCTAAGAGAAGGGGAGGAGAGTGAAATAATATTACTATTTTATTTGTAATAATATATGTTACAAAACATGTACTAGTACAATTTAGAAATATAATTAAAATTAGGAACATTAAATAAGAATGTAGGGCTCTAAATTCTTTTATTTTTGTGTATGTGGTTGCTGCTAAAGAGGAATCACTACTGAAATATCTACTAGAAATTGGTGTTGATGCCACTCATATTTTGATATTTAAATGTATGATCTTAATTTTCTTTTATTCCCATCTTATAAATAAAATTTGTATTGAAGACCTTAAACAGAGTGACTAATTGTGACCATATAGAAAAGAAAAGTACTCATTTGTCAGAATTTCCATTGGCATCCAGGAGAGAGTGATCTTAAACAATCTTAAATTAGCAACAGATTTTTTAATAACACAAAACAAAAACTGTTTAGTATCCTAGCTAATGAGATAATAACAACTATTGTGGTAGTATTTCATCATTTGTAAAAGCAGCAGCATTTGCACATTTGTTGCCATTAACAGAATGACTTTTTAATGGATATTGCAATAGCTGATATCAGATAATCAGACTGAGATGCAGTCTATCCTGCCAAATAAAAATTAAACATGTGTCTGTCTTACAAAAATGTTTATTCCACTTCCTTAAAGAGATGAAAAAGAAAAGCATTGCTTCTTCTCAATGATGTATTTATGTAACATATATCTTCATCATATTGCTGTGATCCACCCAATCTTTTCTTGTTACACACACAAAAAATCATATAATTTAAATTTTTCCCATTACAAACCCTTTTTTCTTCAAAGGTAAATATATTCATTTAAAGAAATTCATTCAATTACCACACAACAATTAAAAATAACAACAAACTGTTAAATTTTTAAAAAGCAGATATAGCATTGGACTAATGGGAAGAAAATTACAGGGGCATTACATAACTTGACAGTAGGCTAGGTGGAAAAGATCTGGGTATTCTAGTTGATCACGATGAAATGAGGAAATAATAAAATGAAGTGGCAAAAAAGATAATCAAATCTAGGCTACATTAATAGAAGTGACAATCTTATGATACTAGCACTATAACATGACCAGTTTCAACTCCATGCACCCTATTTTAAGAGAGCAAAGATTACTGCGAGATGCAGGAGTCACAACTAGTGACCCATAAGCAAAATCTGATGTGTTTCTTTGGCTTCCACAGTGTTGAACTGCACAATGCTTTGAAGTTTAGAATGGATACTAATATTTAGAAATCAGGAAATTTCACATAAAAACCAGAATACTAGCTTCTCTTGGGAATCAAACGATCAGGCAGCAGAAGTCCCACATTCCCCTTGGTGACAATGACTGAAGCTGGGGAGTTCCTGGCATCCCTTTTGGGAAAGGCATGAACTCTACATTGTCCCAGCCCCATCTCTCCATTGTCTCATACCCTAGCCAACTTTTCACATTCTCGTCAACAGCCTAGTCTCTATAGGCACATGAGTTTATGATCCTTTACCCTTGATCCCTGGGGTAAAGGATCAAGATATATGTCATCTAAAAAGACAAGGGGAGCTCAGATCACCCTCATTAATTATTTAAGGATGTCATACAGAAGAGAAGATGGATTTAGTCTAAATTTTTACAGAAAGCAGAGATAGTACCTAAATTTGTAGTTTATGAAAAGTTACATTTTAAGAGAACAAAAAAAACTGTATTCTTCAAGTTTTAGCTATTTAATAATAAAGAAGTCTTTTTCAGAAAAGAGTGTGTACACTTTCTTTGGTGATATTAAGGCAAAAGCTGAATGGCCAATAGCAAGCATTTGTCTCTTAGTCCTGCAAATTTATGATTCTATAAAAATAAGTCATTTCACTATATCTATGTATATGAAAGTAGTGCAATCTTAGTTCTTACTTAGCTGCTCAACCAGAAAATTCCCCTTGCCTTGCTATAAAAGTCCTCTCTACCTCTCAGATGCCAAACAGAGGAAATATAGCTTTTTTCAAGTAAATATATTTATTGCTCATAATTTCCCACTTTTAGTCCTAAACTTATCTGCACAGGTACATTTTCCATTAGTCACCTCTTTACTTGTTGCTCATAAGTTATGATAAGATGCATGCAAGCAAGAAAATGTTGAACTGAAAAATTGGTCTATTATGTAGATGATAGATAAAGCCTGAAAGCGATGGCATGTTCTACACATGTAGTGAACCCATAGTCTCTGGATAGAATTGGAGTTTTTTTGTTTTGGTTTGGTTTGGTTTTTTGATCAAAAACGATTGTAAAATAAAGCCAATTAAGGTTCTTCTTTTAAGGGACAGATAGAAATTTTCCATCACAAATTATGAAGTATGTGCTTTTTTAAACAATTTATTGAAGTATATCATCCATACATGAACATACAAAAACTATAACTGTTCAGTAAATATTGTGAACTTACAAAACAAACATGCATAACATCATACAGGACTCCCACACATCACCCCCCCACACAAACACCCTGCATTGTTTTGAAACATTTGTTAACAAATCATGAAAGAGCATCGTCAAAGTATTACTACTAACTATAGTCCGTATCTTCCTCCCCTATACATTTTTAAAGGATTTATTTATTTATTTAATTTCATCCATTTTACCCCCACCCCCATTTTTGCTGTTTCTGTGTCCATTCACTGGGGAACTCTGTGTCCATTTCCTGCCCTCTCTTCTCATTCTTCTCCTCCTGTCTTCACTGGGATTCAATCCTCAGAACCTCTGATGTGGGAGAAAGGCATCCTACTGCCTACAGCACCTCAGGTCTTAGTCTTTCAGTTGGTCTCATCTTGGCTCTCCCCTGTGTCACTCTCCTGCTCTGTCATCATCTTGCTGTGTGGCTCATGGGGCCTGGTGGCTCACCCACTCGCGGGGCCTGGAGGGCTCACCTGCTCGTGGGGCCTGACGGCTCACCTGCTCACAAGGCCTGGGGGGTTCACCCACTCTCATAGACTGACGCTCACCACTCACAGGGCCTGGCGGCGCACCCTTGCATGGGGCCTGGTAGCCCACACGACTTCTATATTTTTCTTTTTATAATTTTTACCGGGAGGTCTCAGGGATCGAAGACAGGTCCCTCCATGTGGGAGACGGACACCAAACCACCCAAGCCATATCCGGCCCCCTGCTATATCTCTTAAGGTTGATGAAAGGTACCCAAAGTTACCCAAAGAATAAATCAGGCTGAGTTTATCACCAGCATTCTAAAAACCAGACCTAGGGAGAAAAACTAGGTCTGGGGACACATGCATGGTTTCTAACACAGCAAATGTTTAGCCTACCTTGATTATCACAAAATCAGGACAGCAAGAATATTTGCACTGAAGTATGTGCTTTTAAAAATCTGAAATGGAATCTAATTAAGCCTCTAGACCTAAATACTAGTTTCAAGAGATATGGGAAACAGAAGATCAAGTTGAAAAACACCATGAGGAAATGATCACTGTAAAGGCAATTGACTCAGTTTCTTTAACCAAGCAATGAATGAGATGAAAAGAGAGGCAGAGTGAAGAGAGTGGAAAGAGGGGCTGTCAGAGAATAAAAGAAATTTGAGACATCAAAATGAAATAAAAAGTACAAACCTTGTCTGGATTGTGATTTAAACAAAATTCTTGGGGCAATTGGGAATTTTGAATATAGATTGTGTATAAGAATATAAAAGCGGACAGTTGCCATTAGGAGAAAATTTGACAGGGAATAGAACATTTACATATTCTTGAAGTTTCACTCCATATATTACTCATTAATTATTAAGAGAAAAAGTTACCTTGACCATGGAGAAATCTGGTGGAAGTGACCTTAACCAAATGACCAACCATAACATCACTAATAATGAACAAATTTACATCATGTATCTCTTGATGGGTTGCATCCATGTAATAATATTGGCAAAAAAAAAATAACAAGTTAACCCAAATCTCATTAATCATGAGGCAACAATAGGCAAATCCTAGTGGTCTAAATACCTGATTAGACACTTCTAAAACATCAATATCAAGAAAAACAAAGAGAGAGGGATTGTGGGAAGATGGTGAAGTAGGAAGTTTCAGGAATCAGTCCCTCCACTAGAGCACTATCAAACAGATAGGAACTGTCTGAATCAACTATATCAAAATTCCAGAGTACAACAGAACATTGTACAGAATCCAAAGAAGAGCAGGAGGAGGAAGATGGTGAATTACAATAAACACCAGTAAATTGCTCTCTGCATGTTGGTTATCATCACCCATCTTCCACTATTGTGGAAGGCAGCATGGGATCTGACACTTAGTGGAGATTGCTGGTGGCAGAGAGAGAGACATAAAAATCCACTTCCTAAAGATTCTGGGTGGGCATGGGTTGATTGTTGATAACTGCTTTTGATTAGCTACTTTAGCTTACTGGGTGCCTGGCTTAGACAGTGGCCATTGTTCCAACCTGCCCCAGACAAAGGCAGCAGAGAGTTAGAGACTGTATACTTCCTTAGTACTGTGGAACACATTTGCTGAGCAGGGGTTGAATTTAAAAAGTGCAGCTTTGGGGAGCTATGGAAGAAGCTCATGATACCTTCACTGGCTCCTCCCTCATCCCCTCTCAAGCACAGAGCTCCCATTGAGGATCCCTAGCCTTGTTCTGGCTGGGAAAGATGGACTTGGGAAACTCTTCTCTGGCATGCCATCCCTCCCAAAATTTGCCATCCAGGCAGAAACAGCTTGAGGCAACAAAACCAGTATCAGAAACAATTGAGGCAGATGGCCTGGGGCAAAAGCTTCTGTGCTTTGAGTTCTGCAGTGGAGCTCAAGAGAGAGAGAAGGTCTGTCTCCTGGGAAGCAGAGGGGTTATTCAAACACCTGAAAACAGGAAAAATCCTAATGTCACTATCAAGCACAAGCCCAGGACAAGATTAGGCCAATAAATGACAGGAAGGACCCTGCACAATGCATTTGCCTTGAGTTGAGTTGACTTGATAAGAGTGCTGACACTCAAGAAAATCTTTGTCATATCACTAGCTCTTTACAAATTCAATAAAGAGACATCTCATGAAATAAATTTCAGAGTTAACATTTTCTTTTTTTTTTTTTTAAAGATTTATTTATTTTATTACATATCTCCCCTTCCCCCTGTTGCGGCGACGCGCCGAGACTTGGTCACTGCGCAGGCGCGGCTTTCCCCGCTTGTGGGCGGCTTCTGTTTCTATTCACGGCCGGCTCTTGCTTCAGTTCGCGGGTGGCTGGCTGCGCTCCATTCGCGGGCGACCTGCCCTGCCCGTGGCGGCTTTTGCCCTGTCCGTGGCAGCTTTTTGTCCTGCCCACGGTGGCTCTGGCCCACCCACGGTGGCTTGCCATTCTCAAGGTGGTCTGCCCGCCAGGAGGGGTCCCCGGGAACCGAACCCGGGGCCTCCCATGTGGTATCCCAGCGCGCTCTTTATCCACTGAGCTATCTAGCTGGGCCCAGAGTTAACATTTTAAAATGTTAGAATATTCAGTGTGCAACAAAAAATTATAATCCAAACAAAGAAATAGGAAATGATGGTCCATCCAAAGGAAGAAGATAAAAACCCAGAAAGCATTGATGAAGAAGACAAGACTGTGGAAATACTAGACAAATATTTTTAAAATGTCTTTAATACGCTCAAGGAGATGACAGAAAATACAAAGAAAGAACTAAAGCAGGAGTTCTTAAATAGGAGTCCATTAGCTTGAATTGAAATTCAAAAAAAAAACATTATTGTGGGGACGTGTTAGTGCAGGTGTGACATATTTATTAAATAATACACAGTATAGTGTGGACTTAGTAAGGGGTCTGTGGTTTTCATCTGACTGGCAAAGGGGTCCATGGAACAAAAAATGTTAAGAACCCCAAACTAAAGGGTATCAGTATATCAGGAAAACAATGAGAATCTCAATAAAGAGAGAAATTAAAATAAAAAAAATGACAACCTACAATAACTGAAATTAAAAACTCCCAGGAGGGTTTCAACAGCAGATTGGAGCTGGCAGAGGAAAGGATCAGCAAACTTGAAGACAAGACAATTGAAATTAGTAAGGCTGAAAAGAAGAAAGAAAAAAGAACTATAAAAAGTGAAAGTAGCCTAAGAAATCTCTAAGATATAATCAAGCATACCAATATATGCATGATGGGAGTCCAAGAAGGAGAAGAAAGAGAAATGGGCAGAAGTAATATTCAAAGAAATAATGATAGAAAAAAAATCCCAAATGTAGAAAAAGATGTGAATATGCACATCCAAGAAGCCCAGAGAGCACCAAATAGGAGAAACTTGAAACAAACAAAATACTTCCCATCAGGAAATCGGCTGTGGCTCAATTGGTTGGGCTCTGGTTTACCACACGGGAGGCCCCGGGTTTGGTTCCCAGGGCCTCCTGGCAAAGGCAAGCCACCGTGCAGTGAGCTGATCCAGCAGGGGGAGATAAGCAGACATGGAAAAACGCAAAAGCAAAAATGAACACAGCGAGTGCAAGCAGCAAGGGGGGGATATATAAATAAATAAAAATAAATCTTTTTTAAAAAAAAACTTCCCATCACATACTGGTCAAACTGTCAAATGCAAAGGACAGGAAGAAAGTTCTGAAAGCTGCAAGAGAGAAGCAATGAGTTATATACAAGGGATTTCCAATTAGACAGTTTCTCATCAGAAACATGGAGGCATGATGCAATGGGTTGAAGTACATAAAGTGCTGAAATCAAACAATTGCCAGAAAGATTTTATATCCAGTGAGATTTCTTTCAAAAAATGAGGGAAAGATTAAGACATTCCCAGATAAACAAAAGCCTGAGGGAGTTCATCATCGCTAGATATGTCCTACAAACAATACTAAAGGGAATTCCTCAGACTGAAAGGAAAGGACACTGGATAGAAGATGAAAGTAGCATTAAAAAAAGAACTCAGGTAAAGGTAACTATATGAGTTATAAATGCCAGTATTGTATTTTTTGGTAAGTGATGCTTCTTCCTATTTTTTGCAGGTGTTAAAATGCAAATGCATATAAAATAATGATAAAGCTATGGTTTTGGACATACAATGTACATAGATATAATTTGTAATAAAAAAGGACGAGCGGAGGGATATTGCCACAGTGTATGTGTTTGCTATTAAAGTCATGTTGATATCAAATAAAATATGATTTATATATACTTAAGATGTTAAATTTTAACCCCATGGTAGCTACAAGGAAACTATATGAAAAATATAAACAGATATAAATGAGAAGGACTTAATATGGGACAATACAATAATAAATATGAAATTAGGCACTAACAGAAGAGGGTAAAAAAAAGTAGAAAGCTTACAATGAGTGAATAGTAAAATAGCAGAAAAAAGTCCTGAATTATCAGTAGTGACTTTAAATGTAACTAGATACAACTCTCTAGTCAAAAGGCAGAAAATGATAAAATGGATAGAAAAGTATGACCCAACTATACACTATCTGCAAGACTCACCTTAAATTCAAAGATATAGTTGATTGAAAGTAAAATATACCATACAAATAGTGACCATTAATATCAGATGAAATAGACTTTAAGTTAAAAACAGTTACAAAGGACAAAACAGTTATTATATAGTAATGGGTTGAATTCAGAAGAAGACATAAAAATTATAAATACCTAACAGCAGAGTCCCAAATATAAAAAGCAAATACTGACTGAAATGAAGGAAGAAAGTTCTACATTAATAGTAGGAGACTTTAATACACCACTTTCAATAATGCATAGAACATCTAGACAGAAGATCAATAAGGAAATACAAGACTTGTACAATACTCTAAAACAAATAGACCTAACAGACACATATAGGACACTTCACCCAACAACAGTAGAATATAATTTATTCTCAAGTTTACATGGACCATTCTCCAGGACAGACCATATCTTAGGTCACAAAGCAAATCTCAATATTCAAAAATATTAAAATCATACATTTTATCTTCTCCAACCACAATGGAGTGAAGATAGAAATCAATAACCGAGGAAGAAATGAAAAATTCACAAATATGTGGAAATTAAACAACATAGTCTTAAATAAACAGTGGTATTACAAGGGAAATTATGTAATACCTGGAGGCAAATGAAAATGAAAATATGACATATCAAAATTTATGTGATAGAACAAAGGCAGTGCTAAGAGGGAAATTTAGAGTTCTGAATGTTTACATCAAAAAAGAAGAAAAACTTCAAAGCAGAGACCTAACCTCAAAACTGGAAGAACTAGAAGAGAAAGAGCAAACTAAAATGAAAGTGAGCAAAAGGGAGGAAATAACAAAGGTTAGAGTGGACATGAATGAGATAGAGACTTTTAAAACAATAGAAAGAATCAACAAAACTGTTTTGAAAATATCGAGAAAATTGACAGATATTTGACTAGAGTGACTAAGAAAAATTAGAAAGGACACAAAAAACTTAAACCATAAATGAAAAGGAAGACACTACTTTTGACCACACTGAAATAAAAAGGACTATAACAAAATACTATAAACAACTGCACACCAACAAAGTAGATTAATGAAATGGACAGATTCGTAGAAAAACACAAACTACCTATACTGATTCAAGAAGAAATAGAAGATCTCAACAAACTAAAATTGAGTAAAGAAATTAAATCTGTAATCAAATATCTCCCAGCAAAGAAAATCTCAGGACCAGATGGCTTCACAGGAGAATTCTACCAAACATTCAAAGATAGATTAACACCAATCCTGCTCACTCTTCCAAAAAATTGAAGAGGAAATATCACTCTCTCATACTCCAAGGCCAATATCACCCTCATACCAAAGCTAGAAAAAGATACTACAAGAAAATAAAATTTCCAACAAATATCTCTATGAATATAGGTGTAAAAATACTTAACAAAATACTAGCAAATCAAACTAAACAGTCTATTAAAGAATTATACAACCTAGTCAAGTGGGATTTATCCCAGGTATGCAAAGATGGCTCAACATAAAAGAATCAATTAATGTATTAGCAGAATGGAGGGGGAAAAAAACCCACATGATCATCTCCAATGACGCACAAAAAGCATTTGAGAAAAGCCAGCTTCTCTTCTTGATGAAAACACTTAGAAAATTAGGAATACAAGGAAATTTTCATAACATGATAAATGACATATATGAAAACCCACAGCTAACATCATACATAATAGAGAAAGACTGAAAAAATTCCCTCTAAGATCTGTATCAAGACAATGATATCCACTGTCACCACTGTTATTCAACATTTTACTGGAAGTTTTAGCTAGAGCAGTTAGGAAAGAAAAGAAATAAAAGACATTCAAATTGGAATGGAAGAAATAAGACTTTCCCTGTTTGCAGATGACATGATTCTATGTACAGAAAATTCTGAAAAAAATTCACAGCAAATCTCTTAGACCTTATAAATGAATTCAGCATAGTGGCAAGGAACAAAACCAACACTTAAAAATCAGTAGTGTTTCTATATACCAGTAATGCACAATTGGAAAAAGAAATCAGGGAAAAAAAATCCAAATAGCTAGGAATAAATCTAACCAAGGATATAAAGGACTTGTAAACAGACAACTACAAAGCATTGCTTAAAAAAATCAAAGAGGGCCGGCTCGATAGCCCAGTGGATAGGGTGCCGGCATACCACATGGGAGGCCCTGGGTTCGATTCCCGGGGACCTCTCCTAGCGGGCAGAG
>PVKH010015938.1:5550-16008 GCA_004027955.1 Chaetophractus vellerosus
ACTATATTGAAAGTCTGGGCTTATTTGTTGATGATTTCTGGATTTTTATCTTGTTCCATTGAATGGGCCATCATTTCCTCTTTGTTTGTCCTGTAATCTTTTGTTGTGCACTGTACATTCAATATTTTAAAGCATTAACTCTGGGATTAGGTCCCTGAGATGAATGTCCCTTAAGTTTGTATCTAGCTAGTGATACAATGGTCAGTTCCGTGAGTGGCAGGAGGTAACAAGGCAAATAAACCATACCAAAAACCCCTTTTCACTGTCTTTGCAAACTGGCTCTGTGTTAGAGCTTAGGCCTCCTATAAAACAGATCAGTCTGAAGCAAATAAGAAGTATAGGGTTCTCTCCAAGTCTTTTCTGAGCCTTTGACTTGACCTGAGCTGTACTCATTCATGGCCTTGGGACTTCCCCTATTTATAAGAATTTGAATATCCCCTCTACTCTCTATGAAACAGACTTTCTCCTCCCTCCCTGATGTTCTATTGTATGTTTTAAAGCTGGTAATTCCTTGCCCTGGGTGCTTTGACTTAATTATTTATTATACTGCTTTAGCTGTGGGCAAGCTGCTTCTGCTTACAGGGCAAGTTCTGGGAGGGTGAGACAGAGACACATTTCCTGGTTCACTCTTTCAGTCTGCCACCTGATAGGGTGACACCAACTATAGGCACCTGTAGCATATGCATAGCAGTTACTCTGTTCCCTCTGGAACAGGGCCAGGAACCCACAATGGGAGCACTAGCTGGCTCTACACCACACCAGGGTGGGGGTGGGGAAGGGACCAGCAAGGGGGCCACAAGCTTCTCCTATCAATTTTAAAGATGTGTTTTCTTAAGTTGGCACTTTCCCAGTTACTGCAACCCTTCAACTGTTTTTCAGAGTTTTTAGGAAGATGGTTCTGGCAGTGTCTAGTAAACGTTCAAATATTCTGGGGGTGTACAGCATCATGGAGGTTCTTACACTGCCATCTTGATCAACCAGAAGTCCTTGAACCTAGTTTTACTGACTTAAATTTGTTTTTATTTATTTGGCTAATTTTGGCTTCTAATTCCATACTCAAAAATGTAAAAATAAAACACAATACTCCAAATACTTTAAGTCATAGTTGAAACTATAGTTGTAATTGTACACTACAAGGTTAAATGGTTTTCCTGAAAAACATTTAAGTAAAACTGTTGTTGCTATAAGTGCTTTTGAGAATGTAAAGCATGAGGCACTAGTTTAGCTATTATTGTTTGTTCAGAAAGGTAAATGAGAAGGTTAGAAATTTGGATTTAATCACGTCATCTGAGCAGAGTACTAAGAAGATAAGGGTTGATCCCAATTTGGGCCAAGACATTTTACAAAGAAGAAAATTCCCTCTGCATACAACTATCCTCATAAATGAATGCAACAGTCATAGGAATAACTAAGAGATGTAGAAACTCATTGCTTCTACTACAGAAGAAATACTATAAGCTAGTATTTATATAGAAAGGCTATTATATGCTGAGCCATTGGTCCTCAAATGTATATTTTTAGTCAGGAAACTGTTACTTTAAAGGAAAATTTAAGCACTTAAAGGAAAATTTAAATATGGGGTTACCAGGGTAAGTACTCCCTATTTCACATCCAGCCTGGGTGTCCTTCCTCTAACCTTCTTCCCATCCCTTATTTCTCCCAGTGTCCATAAGGCAAGAAGTCTGAGGAACTCCCAGGGCTTTGAGGAATGCAGTTAGAAAATTACTCTTTAAGAATAAAGAAAAAGGATCTATAATAATAAGAGACTAGATTACTAAAATTGTTTTGAAAACTCTAAAGAACTAAAATAACCAAAGGGCATAATTAGTGCTGCCAAACTATTTTGGGGAAAGTGAAAAGCTTCCTCAAAATTACCTTGATCCTTACTTCTTTCTCAACAATTTTCTTTTGTTTGTCTGCCTCTTTTCTCTTACATCTTTCTTCTTCTCTTCTTTTTCTTTTCTCTTCTTCTCTCAAGCGTTTCTTTTCTAACTCCCTCCTCCTTCGTTCTTCTCGCTTCTCTTCTCGAATTCTCTAAAGACATGTAAAAGTATATGTATTAATTGTCTGAATAGAAATGGCAGAAACAGGGAGGATATTCATCAGATTAAAGTCTAGACCTACCTGCTTTTCTAATTTTCTATTTTTAATATATTCCAAAAGAGGTGTGGTTCTTCTAGCTAAAATTAAAAAAAAATTACAATGTAGTTAGCTCCTAACATATGATTTGTATTCTTTATTTTAAATATTTGTTTTCAGTTTAGCTTTTAAAATAATTAGGGGAAGAATATTATTTTTAAGTTTACATGAGAAAATATTGTATCATAGGGAAGTTTTTATTTTATCATTATATAGTCAAGTAACCTAAGGATACTGACAATTTTATACATTTACAGGCAGTTAATTCCTGATTCTTAAGAGATTCTTAATATATCACTCACAAAGCCAGTATAAAAGCAAAAAAAGTAAATTGAATATAATACATTAAACTTCTCAATGACTATGAATATCTCTTCACATTTTTGTGAACCTTAATGTAAACTATGGACTATAGTCAATAGTATAATTACAATAATATTGTTTCATCACTTCTAACAAATTATTACACTAATGCTAAGTGTTAATAATAGGGAAAACTGGATGTGAGGTATATGGGAACTCTGAATTTTCTGTACAGTGTTATTGGTAAACCTATAACTTATCTAATAAAAATAAAATCATAAAAAAGAACTATGATAATTAAAAATTTAGTTGCTCTCTTTCAACATATGCTCAGAAATATTTTCCCAAGTTGTCATCTTGCCATCTGTGATAATTTATATATTTGCTTGGCTATATACCAATCCAACACTAATTTAGATGTTAATGTGCTGGTATTTTGTAGATGTGGTTAACATTTTTAATCAACTGACTTTAAGTAGATTATCCTCCACAGTGTGTGTGGGTGGGCCTCAGCCAATCAGTCAAAGGCCTTATGAGGAAATTATAAGGTTTTCTGGAGAAGAAGGAATTTCTATAAGATAGCAACTCCTGCTGAAGTTTCTAGCCTGCCAGTCTGCTCTACAGATTTCAGATTTCCCTACACCTAAACACAATCATATACATATCCACATACATACAAATACGTGTGTGCATGTATGCACATACACATATATGTGTGTGTATGTATATAAATTCTACTGGTTTTGTTTATCTGGAGGAACCCAACTGATATACCATCCTTTTGACAAAATGAGAAAATTCTGTCTCTGCTAAGCATGTAAAAAGTTTCAATTAAAAAAAATCATAATAAAGAAAAAAATACATACTCTAAAAATATATATTTCAATAAAGTAGAGAGAAGAAATTAATGAAACAGACCAATAAATTCTCTTGTCTTTGCCTCAATCTCCCCCAAAAGAGTTTCAGGGTTAGCACTAGTTTTCTCTTCTTCCACACAGTAAGTTTCTAAAAACTTCTTATAGTCTGGATCTGTAAATTAAAAAAAAAAAAAGAAAAGAAAAGAAAAGAAAGAAAAGGAAAATACTTCTCTACAAATATTGGAGAGGAAATTATTTCTGACCAGTATATTTAATTTGGTAGTTTAATAATCCAGCATTCGAAAAAGGGCTTACCATCTTCAATGCTTCCAGTTTTGACATCTTTTTTCTTAAGTTTCTTTTTGGAAATCTTTTGGAATGGAGCAAATTCTACTACTGCAGGATATTCTAAACCTTTAACAGGAAACAAATTCCAAAACCATTCTGAAATTCATTTTGGGAAATAAGTATCTATCTTACTTACAGGATTAAGTATAACAATGATAAATGTATTATTACTGTTTTAAACTATAATTTAATTAAACTTTTAAGCAAATTTTGCTTGTCAAAATCCATATTTAAACAAAGGCTAAACTGGTGGTAGGAAGAATAATTATTTATTAAACAAAAAGATTAATCATGTTTTAGAAGCAGTTATACTACTGTACATATTCAAAAACTCATCCAACTATATATTTTTAGAGGGTAAATTTTACCATATATAGTTTTTTTTTCGTTTGTTTGTTTTGCTACTGGGGATCGAACCTAGGACCTCATACATGGGAAACAGGCACTCAACCACTTGAGCTACATCCACTCCCCTATATGTAGTTTATACCTCAATAAACCTATGCTTTCCAAAAACAAGATTTATCATGGAATTCCTCTGAATACTCAGGTGTCTTAGTTACATTTTTAAAAATTTTATTTTTAGAAGGTTAATTCAATTATCAATCTACTATATGAACCCAAAGAAATGATTCTGCTTAGAAGAGACACATAGCTAAAAGACAGGTGTGTGTGTGGGGGGGTGGATGTGGCTCAAATGGTTGGGTGTCCATCTCCCATATGGAGGGACCTGGGTTTGATCCCCAGGATCTCCCGGTAAAATAAAGAACAATATAGAAGGTGTGCGGGCTGCCAGGCTCCACTGAGCCACGCAGCAGGATGATGATGCAACAGGAGAGTGACACAAGGGAGAGCCAAGATGAAACACACTGAAAAACCAGGAACTGAGGTGGCGCAGGTGGCAGAACACCTGTCTCCCACATCAGAGGTTCCCAGGATCAAATCCCGGTGAAGACAGGAGAAGGATGAGAGGAGAGGGCAGGAAACAGACAGAGTTGCCCAGCGAATGGATACACACACACACACACACAAAAACAGCAAAAAACAGGGCTGGGGGGATAAAAATGGATAAAAGTTAATAAATAAATCTTTTTTTAAAAAGGCAGGTGGATATGTAATAATCCAGGTACAATTTGCTTCAAACAGCAAATTTTAGAAGGGAATTTACTAGAAACTGATATTATTGTTATGTGGGACAAAAACAAACACACGCACCGAGACTTTCACTAAGAGAATCTGCTATATGCTTAATCAACCAATGATATACTTATAACTCAGTAAACCCACTGAATAACCATTTTCATTCTCATCAGTAATGTTCAGATGACTAGGATGCTGTAACTCTCTTTTATCTGGAAGACATTTTTGTGCTAAATTCAACTATCCAGAAAAAAGTTAAAAATCAGGAAGAAAGCAAGGCTCTTGGACTTGCAGAGATAATGTCCGATTCACTGTTGTATCTACAATGCCCACCTCATGTTTGGTACCTAGCAGATATAAGTGGTAGTTGATTGAATTACTGAACAAATGAGCAATCAAAATAAAAGTCAAATAGTTCAAGCAATAAACTTCCTTTTACTCACAGGAAAATCTTTCAACCCTCAGTCTAGTTACTTTTAAACAATCCTTTCTAGTTCATTACCACACAGTAGAAAAGAAGAAAAAAACAAGGAGAGGTGGTAGGGATGGGGTGGGAAGGGGTTGGTGGGTGAGGAGTATTAAAGGAATAAGGACATGACAGCAGTGAATGAAATTGCTGACAGTAGGAGAAAGAAAAAAAAATCAAAAGCAGATGTAAAAATCCCAAAACAGATAGGGAACTGGAAGCAGTTAGTGTAGGGGTAAATATTGACCCTGTAGGCAACACTATTTAACAGCAGTTCATCATTATAACCCCCTCCTCCCCAAGACATAACTGAGAAATGATAAAATTATGTTGAATACTTGTTTAGGAAAACAAAGAGTGTATAATATATTTTAGAAATTACTATCAAACACAGGCAAAAGAATTAAGTCTTGGGACATAAAAAAGTATAGTCATCCAGAAAACTCACTTTTATGGAAAACTTTATTCCCTGATGATAATATATAAATAGGTTGTCACTATTACAGAGAATTGTTGGAATTCTCTTGATTTAAAAATAATTTTAATTTTTTAATCTCAGAACATAATCACAGGGACATCATCAAAATTTATGAACTTCTTTTGGAGTAGTAGCTGAAAACTTAATGCTTAGAATTTACAAATATTCCAGCAGAACTTCATTAAGAGATACTGTAATAAAGAGTTTTAAAAACCAATGATCCAACCTTTACTGTCAATGAAGATATAACCATCAAAACGATCTCTAAAAAGGAGGATGTCATCAGGATTTCTAAAATTAATGTATGCTCTTGAGTAGAGATGAGGATAAAGACTGAAATAAGAGATAAGGTGAAATTGGTTAGCAAAAAATACGACCTTTAAAAGTTTATCTTTTTTTTTTTTGATACAACAAACTAGTTTAGATAAAACCTTTATGACAAAGAATCATCTATCAGTTACTTAGAATAATCTGGATATTCTTTAGCAAAAAAAAAAAATTTAAAAATTAACTAAGATGTTTTTGACTTGGGACAAACTATTTAGGGTCAGTTTCTCTACCACACAAAGCCAGGATTAAAAGACTGGTCCTCAGCAAAAGATTATTCCTACATCATGTATCACAAGCAGAACACAACTCTAGCCATGATTTATTTCATAGAGGAAAATATTAGGCTTAAAAGGGACTCTTTACTGATTTAGAGAACACTTTTAGGTATTTTAAAACAGTATTTACTGTAGCACATGATTCACAATTCAAAAGGCTCACAGTATCTCCAGTGAGAATTAAGCCTTCCTCTCCTGTTCCACAGCCACCGTTTCTTTCACAGGAAGATACTTTCAATCCTATTTTACGGATGAGAACACCAAAGCACAGAAAAATCAGGTACTTGCAGAGGGTCAAACAGTTTGCTAAGCGGTGGAACTGGGATTTCGACCTGGGACATTATGATTCCAATGCCTGTCCTCTTCTAACTGTATCAGGTTCCTTTTTCGAAATTTTAGTCATTTACAAATCATCGTTATGTTTTTCTACATACCTATGTTTACTTGTTAGTAATATTTTTCTTTGAATAAACTGATATTTTTCACTTAAATGTACTTATTGAAAAGGAAAATTTATCTGACTACCATAATGGGTAAAAATGATGAGGAAGATAATGATAATGAAGATAATATAGTGAAAAATCACTAAATTCTAGCTTAACTGTTGCCTTCTTGAAGGTCTGAGCTGATGCCTGCTCTCTATTAAAATATAGATTAGTAAGTGTTAAAGTGATGCTAGCATCATCCTATTATGAAGCTATAAAAAATAACTGAAAAAGGGGGTGTAAGTGATAAACGGGCTCACAAATGGGCTTCTGGAAAATTCCTGTTATCTATCTGGGTGTCAGTTACATGGGTATGTCTACTTATGAAACTTCATCAGGCTATACATTTATGATTTATTCACTTTTTTAAAAAAGTAAGGTTTATTGGCATACAAAATACAAAACTTAAGTCATATGTTATAAGTGTCCCTGTTTTCCTTTTTATACTTTGATGGTGCTAGTAGAGGAATATTCCAATATTCTATTTTAGAGGAATTCAATGACCTGCCTACTTAGAAGCAATCTGCAGAAATAAAGAAAGGCCAGTACTGATTTCTAGATCCATTTGGAAAGGAATATGGAATAGAGGAAGACTTCTAAAATCTATAATAATTGCCCATCAACTGTCAACACGCCTCGGTTTCTAAATGTTGATAAACAGTTTCTCCTCACCTAAGATCGGCAGTACAGAATTCAAAATAATCGTGTGCAGGAAGTGGATGTAGCTGCTCCTCCAACTGCTCCTTGGTGAGACTGGGAGGAAGCCTCCGTATGACCACCTGAGGAACACCAAAGTAGACACTGGATTTTGTTTTCACTATTAATGTACAAAGCATCAATTATGTTAATGATTGATCACCTATGTTTATGCTGAGAAGAAAATCTAAACCAAGAGTCCAGCACAAACACCTATTTGAGGAAAGGTTAAGAAATACACACAAGGAGACCATGGCTGTCAAAAGGGTAAGTGGGCTGAATAATTTAAAAGGTATTGTGAGGCCGGAACTGTGTGTACCAAGGTGGTTTTTTTTTTTCATGTAATCATTTTATTACTACATCAAGAAAATTGTTGGCATATGATATGTACTGTTTGTGCCAGTTGAAACATAAAATTGTCTCCCACACACTACCTATACTATAAAGTAATATTAGACGATATATACATTCAGGGAAATACAAACTCATAAGCTAAAGGTGTGTTTGTTACTGCCAATAGGAATTCTTGCACCGTTTCATGATCTGCATCATTCTGGTCGCCTGTGGTAGACACTTTTCACATTTCTACCTGCATATCATTATTTCTGGTGGTTCTTTCTCTAATGTTCACCATTCTTATGCTAACAATATTAGGATTATCTGGTACCCCTCCCCGCCATGGCTACTTTCAGCTCTGCCTCTCCTGGCATTCGATTGTGGGCTAGCTCACAAAGGTCTTTATAGACTACATCAGTATATTTCAGCCTTCTGAGTGTGACTCTACCAACTAAGCAAGCATCTACTCTCTTGTGACCAATTTGGGGACGTGTCAGCAGTTGCCTGCTTCAAATTTTGAAGCGTTCTTGAATTTTATCTGGAGGAGTGGGCATTAGTAATAAAGTCCGTTTGAAACCGAAAAGTGCGACGGAGCAGGAGCGACGTAGGTGGAAGAAGGAAAATTTCCCTGGACACGCTACCTATGTCATGTTGTTAAGTCAAGGATTTGACAAACTTAGCTGAAAAATACCCACAGAACTTAAGTGACTTCTTCCTTCCCGAATCTGAAAAGATCAAATCAAAAGGTGCAGCAAAGTCGGTCGGCCAGCGTTCCCTCCCCAGCCCGGCCCGCGCTCCTCAGGGCGCTCGAGCTCCACGTGCGCGCCACCCGCCCGGGCGCTCTCCGGGGTCCTGAGCGCGCGCCGCCCCGCCCCGCCCCCGGCCCCGGCCCGCGCTCTCGGCCCCGCCCGCCGCCCGACCTTGCTCAGAATCGCCCTCTTCTCCTCGCGCGATTTGCCCGCGCCGCCCCCGCCACCCCCACAGCCGGAGGCGAAGGGCGGCATCTCGGCCTCCCGCCGCGGCGACTCCCCGCGGAACTGGATCTCCAGGGCCTGTCCCCCACGGGGAGCGGGCGCCGGCGGCTTCTCCCTCCCGCTCGAGGCCCGGGCAGAGGCCGCCCCGGAGCCTCCGACCCCACCGGCTGCCTCTTTCTCGGAGCGCATCTCGCCCTCAATCCGGAGCCGCCGCCGCGGTCGCTGCTTCCCGCCCGCCCCGAGAGGCCGGCGGAATCTCGCGAGAACGTCATCCTCCTTCCGCTGCCCCCGCCCGCCGCGACTTTCTGGTGTGCGCCGCGCGAGCTCCGAGCGTCCCTCGCTGGTCCTGGGAACTGGCGGGAGGTGCGAGGAGCATGCTGCGGGGCGGGGGCGGGGGCTGCAGAGTGTCGTAAACTCCCCTGGGCCTAGCCACCCGAGGCTGAGGCACTAGGTTCGGGTGGGTGCGGGGCCTGGAACCAGCTCCCCAAGCATGCCCTTGATAATAGTGGTCCTGGTCTTCGGGGCACTTTGATAAACACTGGCTCAGGGAAATGATGTGGCGATGCCTGAGATTGTATCCGCTCTCTCCAAGCAAAAGGCCCAGAAATTAAAGGAGGCTGTAGGCGAAGGAAGAAGGAATAAAGGCATTTCTCCTTTTATGCTTCTTTCCCACTAGTTGTTTTGCTCATCAGGTGAGAGGCAGCTCCGTAGAAATGTCAAAGAATGTTTGGCTCAGGCAGGAGCTTTTAAAAATGGCTCTGCAGGGAACCTGCTGTAGCTCGATTGGTTGGGCTCTGGTTTACCACATAGGAGGCCCTGGGTTGGGTTCCCGGGGCCTCCTGGTGAAGGCAAGAGACAAGCAGACACAGAAAAACACAAAGCAAATGAATACAGTGAGCACAAACAGCAAGGGGGAGGGGATATAAATAAATAAAAATAAATCTTAAAAAAAAAACTGTCTCTGCAGTGCTGAATCCCTGAGAATTAAATATGTTTGCTTAATAATGTTTTAAAGCTATTTCTTTTCTAAGGAAACATTTCATCAAAGAACAGCAATTACAGTTAAGAAAAATGAAGTGGTTGACAAATGCACAACTTGGTACATGGCTTTCCTATAGAGAATAGAACTACTACCAAAGTTGAAAGCAGAAATTGCTCATAAAAAATCTTTTGCATGGCATGGAAATGGATGATCTACTTGGGCAATATTTGTAAGTTCAAGTACCCTGTCTCATAGCTCAAAACTCACTGGACCCAAAAAAATGGGCCCATAATTTTGTTTGGTTTGATTTTTGTTTTCCCATATCATTTTTACTCAGCTCTGAGGTACTCAAATCATGGGACATCAAAAGTTCATGGAGGCCCGGCTAGATAGCTCAGTGGATAAAGAGCTCGCCGGTGTACCACATGGGAGGCCCCGGGTTCGGTTCCTGGGGACCTCTCCGAGCGGGCAGACGGCCTTGAGAAAGGCAAGCCGCCGTGGGCGGGGCAGAGCTGCCGTGGGCAAGGCAAAAAGCTGCCACGGGCAGGGCTGAGCCCCCACGGGCATGGCAAGGTCACCCGTGAAAAGCGGAGCTGCTGCCCGCGAAAGCGGAAGCCGGCAGCCCGCAAAAACATGGAGGACTGCTGCC
>PVKH010015939.1:0-15906 GCA_004027955.1 Chaetophractus vellerosus
AAAAAAAAAAAAAATCCCTTTCCAGTAAATGCCCTAAAATCCTTTGCCCAACTGTTCTTCTGTAGCTCCTACCTGTCTAAACCCAAACCCAAACCCTGATACTGTGGGGGGGGAAAAACAGTACATTGTTTTATATTCTGATAACACTGCCTTGTTCCCTACTCAGCTCCCTCTCCCACTCTCCAGGAACAACCATTTCCTATCTTTTATGCCCCCTAAAACCTCTAAGCCTACATCCAACTCCACAACTCATTCTTAGCAGAAAGTCTTTCTCTGTATTCCTCAGGCAAATGGAAGCCAATGGACAGAAACTCCCTTGACCTACCCACCACCCCCAGCATGTCTATAAACCTACCCAACTCTCATCCTGTTTTATTGGAGGAAGTGCTCTTCCTCCCACCGAAGCTAACTCTCCACTTTTGCCCCATCTCTTTTCAGGGACCTCATCTTGTTGGCCATTGCCTCTCTTATCTTCAACTTCCTGGTTCTTTTCTATCAGCATTCACACCTGTTCTAGTCCAATAATTCCCTTACCTTTAGATCTCTTAAGTCAATGTTTTTGAAAAAAGAAAAGAAACAAAAAGGCTGTGGGGAGTTACCAACATGGGCTGCCAATTTTTTTTCCATGAACAAAACATAAAACCACCCTACCATCTACTATCACCACATTTACTAAATGAAAGGGTATTTTCACACACATACACTAGGAAGGACATCATGTGAATGGGCAGCCCTCATCTTAACTCTCACCTGCTTTGGTACAATTGACTGCTCCAAAATTCTTGAAATACTTTCTTCCCATGACTTCTGATACTACACTATCTTGAATTTTCTCTTCTCTGGTCACTGGTGGGGACCATATCTACTCTATCCTACCATTAAAAATGGAAGTTCTGTTTTAGGTCCCCTTGCCTTCTCACTTATACTGTTCCCTTGAGCAATCTCATGCCCCCCCCCCCCCCCGCTTCAAATGCTTCTATATCTGCTGACCACCCACAAAATTCTATCTCCAGCTTACACCACTCTCCGTTTTAGACCTGTATCTGACAGGTTACAAAGTTTCAATTCTGGAATATCTCACAAATAAAATTAACATAAGTTAGCTTTCACACACTGCTGGTCGCCTACGCGTTATCCACGCCCCACTCCTCTTCCGTATTAAAAAAAAAAATCTGTTTTGTCAGGGGTAGCAATGTGCCCAACTAAAATAAAAATACTTCCTTAGATTTCCTTGTGGCTACAGTTGTCATATGATTTTCCGAGAAAGCTTCCATTTCCCTGATTTAGGTATCATTCTTTTCTCGACTTTCTTCTTCCTACTTTGATCATACAAGTGAAGCTAAAGGTGAAGCAGTTATCTTGTAACTATAAAGCAACATGCTAAGGATGGTGGAACACTGATGGCACTAGCCCCTGAATGTCTACCCCAATTTTTTTTAAATTAGAAAACTAAACCCCTATTTGTTTAAATCAACCTCTTGATAGATGTAGCCAAATAGATCTTTAACTGTAACAATAGCCAAAATTAAACTGACTTCTTCCCATCCTCTCAATTTTTGCTTTTCCATTTTAGTAAGTGCAGAAGCATCTGCCCAGTTGCTTACTAAAAACCTGGTAGTCAACTTGATATCTCATTCATTTTTACCCACCAAATATCACCACCAAGTGTTGCCAATGCCATCTCCTAAACACATCTCACATCTACCTATCTCTCTCACTTCTATTACCCTCCTCCAAACCACCATTCCATCTCATTTCAGGCCCATAACTTCAACTTTGTTCTTCCTCTAACCCATTCTACAGTGAGCAATCAGTTTTTAAAAACCAAATCATGTCACTCTCTTCTTAAAAAAGTCTTCAGGTTTCACACTGCACTTCAGTGAAGTACAAAAACTCTTAAGACCCTGCATAAATGTTTCCCAAACTGTATTCAGAAGACTATATACAGCAGAATCACCTGCTGTACTTATTAAAAAGGGCAGGCTCTTGACTCAATCTGTGGGGTTGGCCCTTGGCAATCTGCATTTAAAAATTAACATTAAAATATGAGAATGCCCACCCTACATGAGATGGTACTATCTCCAAGATTCATCCAAGACTGATCTCCATCTACCTCTCCCTGTATTTTGCACCTTATTTCATATTCTCAAAAGTGCTAAACTCTTTCCTGTCCTGGGACCTCAAGCCAGGCTATCCTATCAATCCTATTCCACCCTTCCCTAACTCCTTCAAAACTTAAATATATAATATTTCAGGGAATGACAACCATACCTAACCACCCAGACCAAACAAGGTCTTCTTGTTATACCCTCTTTGAACACTACACTCTTCTATCATTATAACTGAATTTGTTTAAATTTTCTACAGAAATAAAACATTAAAGATACAGCTAACTATTCCCTCTGCACCCATTCTTCTTCACAGAAGGTAGCTTTACCTGAAGACTGGAGTGTATGCTCTTGTATAACTACATTGTTTAACTACATTGTTTGTACCTCATTGAAGTCTGTTGTAAATGTATAAAAATGGCCTCATATGATATATATCATTTTGCAATTCACTTTCTTTTATAGCAGTTAAATAAACTAGATCCACATGTACAAGTATGAATAAATCACATAACTATTTTTGTAATTATTTATGCAATATCTGCATCCCCTTCTAGACTACAACCACGACAAGGTGGACCATAGTTGTCTGTCTCATTCACCCTTGGAATTTCTGGCACATAATAAATATTGGTTGGGTGAAGAACTAATCAATGAATGAAGAATGAACAGGAATAATGCTAAGAACCTTACTAGCTCATCAAATTATCTTGAATTAGTTCTCTTTGTGGGCTGTTTAAACAAAAACTAATGAAATGCTGAGTTAGGGATAAAACTCTTTGGATTTTACTTAGTAGAAAGAAACCCTTAAAAAAGATAATAAACTAATTTTTAAGGGTTATACATTTTCATTTATATAGAGAGATTTAACCCTGAACACCGGTAGAGGACATAGTATCAGAATTGAAGAGGAAAATAAACTTTAATGAAATAAAATTCCTGCTATAGGAAAGGGATGAAAAATTGTTTGGTATCAAGTAAAACAGGGATTGAGAATACTGAAATGGTGACCAGAAAACCAGAAGAGTAATGGCCTTCAGCCATTTGCTTCTATAGCTACACAGGTGGCTTCATAAAAGGAAAGAGCTTTTTGTCCACTCTTGAATCACACATTACTACAAATGCAATATTGTAAGAAAAGGAGAGAAATTTAAATGGAAAGAAAATCTATTTACAATAAAACTTCCAATTTGTTAGAGAAATTTGCCCATTAAGGGCACTGGGATATGTAGAAGTTATTTTTTTAGATATACTTTAACAGCATAATTGTTTTTTCATAGTTCAGTATACACAGCATATCCCTGTGTTGTGGTTTTGCTTATATTTAACATTGTCATTAAGTTCAAAATCAAACACATACACAAAGACAACAGGTACATGGTTCTAGAAGAGGACAGATATTTAATCTTTCATCACTGAATCATTCTAATTTTATTGGTTTCCAAAAGAAAATTTTTATCCTAAAAACAAGTGCAGAAGTAAAGATACATTTGCTCTTGGATAATAAGTTCCAGGCCATAACAAAGAACTGTTATGTCTAAATAGGACAAATAAAAACCCCTATTTTCAGTTTTTTAAAAAGCTCTAAGGAGTCAGGGTTTATAACGATTTTTAATAAATTGAGGTTCGCTGACAGACATTTAGAGGAGGCAAACAACATGATTTTATAATAAGTCTTAAGCGTTACAATAAGCATCAGCTTTTAGTGCTAACATACTAATTTATTTTTACAGGGCTATACAAGAAAAAATTTAAGTAATGAAAAGCACTTTGAAACACTTTTATAACAGAACTAGGGAATGATACTTTTTATCTCACAGGCAAGTAAAGATCATTACTTTCCCCACCTAGATAAACACTTCAGAATGAAAATCTCATCATGTCAGATCATATCTGCTGAAAAAAAAACAACAATGGTTTCCATTCACTTATTTTTCTGTAGGAAAGGGATCTTTGGAAATAGGAATTTCTTTCCTATGGGTGAAATAGTTGCATGTGTATATTAAATTCATAGGATATTGGTGATATGGGATAAAGGCACTTTCCACCTTATATAACTCAGTGAAAAACTACCTCATCGCAGGATAGCCGTGTTTATAAAGTTTCTCTGAATTCTTGGTCTATCAAGGTTCTTTAAAATTATTGTCAAGGTGATCCTTTAATTTTTATGAAATACCTCAATTTTATTAACATGGAGACATAAATTGCTCCAAGTAAACTCTGCAATAGGAAATACTGTCTTCTACGATTAAGAAAATGGGCTCTGGAATTGAGTCTGCCTGGGCTCAAATCCTGGCTCTATACAACTAAAAGCTATGTGACCTTAGGGAACTTATATGAACAGTTTGAATCTATAGAGCTAATAATAGTAGTGACCTTATAATTTTTATGAGAATTAAATACTTGTCAAAGCATACTTTACACTGGTGGCTTTGACCCATAGTTTAGACACAATAAATGTCAGCTGTTTATAATCATTAATCCTAAAAACTGTGCTATTCAAATTTTGACATAAGGAGGTTTATGCTGGAGTATATTATGCATACCCTTTTGCTATTCTACACACTACTAAGCATACTGTGATAAGGGATGACAAAGATACTCTAGGCTTCCAGGTTTTGTCACAGGCAATAGGCTTGGATGAAACATTCTTTTCCATTTTAAATCACAGCCAATTTTAGGTATGTATGTCCTTTCAGATACCTTCTGGTTATCAAACCTAGGATTAAGATTGTTTATGGATTAACTGTTATGGTTTGCTGTCCTACGCTAGGATGAATAAGAAAGCATCATGATAAATACGGCAAGTCAATTTTATTCAAAGACTTTGGGGGAAATGAAAGTCTAGCCATAGAACTAGTAAATATTATGTTTTGAAAATATAACAGGTATTATCAAGCAGAATAAAATTTATCAGGATTTTTATGGTGGAAAACAGGACTTGGAAGCTTATGCTTAAGGTATATCATATGGGGCTACACACACAGACTCTATGTCTGCCCACTCACCCAGCATTCAAAGCAAGAGGTTAACTGAAAGCCTCAAAAAAATAAGTGCTTCTCTGGAAGATGCCAAATTCTTAACTAATGACACAAATATCCAAGCCTCACAATGGCACTGAATGAGGTTTTTTGCAAAGCGAAATAGCAGCACACAATACATAAACAGAGTAGCAACCCACTAGCCAGAGCCCACAAGTACAAGGTAAATGTACTAATACATGAATAAATAGACCGTTATATGACAAAACTCAACTTGTAAGGGATACCAAATAAAAAACAGTGCTGATTCTGTGGAAAATAAATATGGTAGCTGTAAAATAAAACTGCACAACACAGACTGTAAAAATTAAAGCTTCTCAAATTTTATTACTGGGGCCGGCTCGATAGCCCAGTGGATAGGGCGCCGGCATACCACATGGGAGGCCCTGGGTTCGGTTCCCAGGGACCTCTCCTAGCGGGCAGACCGCCTTGAGAATGGCAAGTCACCATGGGCGGGCCAGAGCCGCCGTGGGCAGGGCAAAAAGCTGCCACGGACAGGGCAAAAGCCGCCACGGGCAGGGCAGGTCGCCCGCGAATGGAGCGCAGCCAGCCACCCGCGAACTGAAAGCCCGCCATGAATGGAAGCAGAAGCCGCCCACAAGTGGGGAAAGCCGCGCCTGCGCAATGACCAGTCTCGGCATGTCGCCGCAGCGGGGGGAAGGGGAGATATGTAATAAAATAAATAAATCTTTGAAAAAAAAATTTTATTACTTAGCTAAAAACATAGCACAAATTGGTTTTCTTTCCCTTTTGTTTCTCCTTCAGGTGAATTCTCTATGTTGAAACAGAATGTTTTAGCTGAAAAACTTTGCAAAATTATGGAAAAATGGAAAATTAAGGTCTGCTTCCCCATTTACTTAAAACCGTTCACCAAACTTTCTATTTCTGGTAAAATAAAAAAAATTAGGGCAGTAATATTTTATTGGTATGATTAAAGATGTTTAACAGCATTAGTTACCACAGAATTAAACAAAAATTAACACTTGCCCTGTAATTCTAGTCAGGAGATGTTAATGAAGTTTCACTTTGCAGAAAATATAATCTTTATTCATCTCACCTCAAAGAAGAAACATTATTTAATTCATTTCTTTATATAAATTACAAATCTTGTGTATAGCTAGAGACCCACATTATACTCAAAGTGCAATATAAAATAAAAATGTGAACAATAGGCGATATTAATAATGAAGAAAAAGTTGGACTTTGACATTTCATCATTTCAAAAACTCTTAAGAAAATAAAACTAGATTGACAAATGTCAACGATATTAAAAGATTTGGAAGTGAACCTATCAGTAATATGGAGATTTGGAAATAAAAACCTATTTCGTAAGTAACTTTGATACAGTTTTTTAAATGATATAATTTTCACCCCAAAATGAATTCTTATGAAAGGATGAAAAAGAAACTAGAATACTTGAAATTAAGACAATATATTTTGAATGACTGTGCAAAGAACAAAACAGAGTCCAATTAATAATTTACATACCATGGTTTTATATAATATCATTCATCTCATTTAATGGAAGAAGGTCATGACGTAAAGTTTTCTGTTGTCCTTTCAAAGGACACTTTGTAAATTGTCCCTTTAGTGATGACATATGAAAATATATGTATACAAAATAATGAAAAAAAGTAATTCTAACCTAGAACTAAGAGAAGTTTAAGAGGTTAAAGGTCATGATTTTAATTTATATTTTACAATGAACTGGTCCAAAAAGTAGTAGTTATACTTCCACAATTGATGCTAATATTTTAGCATCATTCTAATTTTAGTATGTATAATGTAAAAACAGGTAGAGTTTCTATTGAATAAGAGTAAGAACTCTTAAAAGTTCAGAGTCTTACCTATATCTGCTTGTGGGGAGAAGAGCTACCTAGGGAAAGTTTTAAGTTTTGAGAATTAAGAAATCAACATTCTAAGAGTTACGAAAGTCATAACATCTTGTAAGTCAACAAAGGCTTTTAAAATTAATGCATTTCAAGAACAGCAATATACAATTTCCTTTCTAAACTAACTGAATGATTCAAAAAGTCAAGAACAAGAAATTAAAAAAATATCCTAAAACTATGTGCAACAGAGATTGATACTATAGACAGTGACAGAAACCAGGAGCTTTGTTCTGAGGCCTACTCATAGATGGAAATATCGAAAATAAAAACAAGGTAAGTGCTAGATATTTTGCACAGGTTATGGGTCTGGGGAAGCTAACATGCAAAGACAAAAAAAACACGTTTTTTTCTTTAGAAAACATGTATTTAGAATGAATTGCCCTTTATTTAAATATTTTTCTTATATGTTCAACCTAACCCCAAGGAATTTATTTTTAAAGCCAGTGGTGCAACATTTATTTTTAAAGTCACATTTCTGCAACACTTCCTTTCATAGGTTCCAGGGTAATGTTTCATTTTTAGAGCCACTGTATAATTGCAACATTCACTTCTAACTCTAGTAGTTTTTAATAACTGTGGCATATGGCTGCTTACTAGAAAATACAATTAGATATCTTTAAAAAACATGGATGAGACAGTCTGCCAAATAACTTGTAGTCATATTAACTACTACCCATTATGCTTCTTATTGAAAAATAAACAACAAAAAAGTCTCTCCAAACAAAACACAAAACAACTCCATCAGAAAGGGAAAAAAGTAACTGTAAATATGCTAATAGAGAATGCATGGTGCTAAGGAATCTGGATTTCTTATATAGTCCTATACAGCTATAACTAAATTAAGACGGGAAATTTCCCTGTATTTAACAAAAAAAAAAAAAGGGGAGGGCAGTGGAGTAGAAGCCTACACCAGATAAACTTTAAGATTACTCTCCAGTTCAATTCTATGATTCTAAAAAAAAATACAAGACTTGTGGTAAATGAAAGGATATTCACAGCAAAGGTCTAGAAAGGTTGAACTGTTTTAAAAAACAAAAATCACCAGGAATACAATATGGAAACATTAAATACTTTAAAATTATTTCAGGTAATGATTTTTCCTTTCAAAAGCTAGGTCCTTTCTCATAATTTCAATCATCTAAGGTAACATGATTGAAAGTATTTCCCAGAGGAGGAAAAAAAGACAATTATTTTTAATAATGCTGTTTTAGAAAATTCATGTCCTCAGATATTAAATATCTGTATAAAAAAAGATTTGTACCAAATTGTTCTTTGTCCCTGCAATCTGATCTGCAGAATTTTCACTAAAATATTTCAGAATTAGTAAATGAGATTTAGGGTTAAAGGTCTAAAGAGAATGCTGAGATCAACTGCCAAGTGTGTCATTTCATTACTCTCTGTGAGCCTCCATACTAGGCTGCTCATGGAGTTCACAGTACTCAGCACCAGCCCACCTGTTCTAAGCCTTTTGTGGACAAGGACTATAACTTGTTCATTTTTGTATTTCATCAACTCATTCCAGCTTTCAATAAATGCTTTATAATTTATTGTTGAGTGTAAGTAAAAATATATACCTCAAACACCACCCAAAAAAAATGCACTTGGAAGCGGATGTAGCTCAAGTGGTTGAGCGCCTTCTTCCCATATATGAGGTCCTGGGTTTGATCCCCAGTACCTCCTAAAAGCAAAACAAACCAATGAGAAAACCAACTCTCACTGGGGAGCAGATGTAGCTCAGTGGTTGAATACTTGCTTCCCATGTACGAGATCCGGGGTTCAATCCCCGGTACCTCCTAAAACAAAAACAAAAACAAAAACAAAAAAAACACTGTACTTAAGTGTCAATTACTATTCAATTCATTTTAAAGTAATGGATTAAGATGCCATTATGAAAGTTTTAATCAATATAGGCTTTATATATATAGGATATTTTAGAAATCTTTATAACTATAATTTTTAACTAGAAAAGAAAGTTTAAAAACCAAAGAAAAAGAATTATTTCAAATAAATATAAAGATTTATGATCAGTCAATTTAACATCTTTTGTTTAAAACTAAGTACTTTTTCTACTATTTATGAAGTTAAAGACTCTATAATACATCAAATTTTGCCGGCTCTGTTTTAGTTTGGATCGATTTTGCCCCAATGCCCTTATAGAAGTTTTTAAAATAGAAGTACAGATTGAGACAGTGTAATTTCTAAATTTCTTCGTGTCATGTGTATTTTATGGTATGCACATTAATCACTATTAGGGAGGAGGGAGGGAGAGAGGGATAAAAGAATCCCATCCCATCAAATTCCTTTCATTTCTAAGTAACATGAGAGATATAAATTTTAATTGTTACAATTTGAAATAAAATTATTGAATTTGAATACACATGTAGTAACAGAAACTCCAAATCTTTAAAGTCAAATTGAACAAGAAAAATATGCTATATTTGATCAATTCTGGGGCAGGCAAAAATGTTCATATATAATTTTGCTCTTGAATGCCATAATGGTAGAAAATGGACTAGTGAGGTAAAGTCCATTCTGAATAAATCTACACAAATATCTGAGAGATGGGATGCAATGCAGCTTAAACATCCTATTACATATTGCATCTCCAATGTCTGGTTTTGGTTTTATTACAAAATGCATATATTTACATTCAATATTAAAAGGAAGAAAAGGAATTGGGGATAAATCACATGGAACTTTACAAAAAAACATCCTAGTATTTTCAGGGCCACCCAGGAGAAAAGCCAAAATTTTTACAAATAGTAATAGTAAAGCTGATTCTTAAAACTGAAGTCAAACTCCACATACAATCTGATGTTCCTGCTTTCCCTTTTCTGGAGTTCTCAAATACTGATGCATGGCAGTGCTGGCAGTGAATGTGAGTAGTAACAGAAACCACAAATCTTTAAAGTCAAATTGAACAAGAAAAATACATTATATTTGGGAAATTCTGGAGCGCAAAAATGTTGGGAGTCCTTGTATGAAGCATAGAATAGCAATATAGTCAATCAACAATTTATACATAATATACTGATGCTCATTTTCAGTAGATATATAATCACACAAACATATTCATCCACACACACACATACATAGACATGCATAAATTATCAAGATATATGTTAACATCAGTATATATCAGTTCTTCTCACATACATATCTATAAAATGCTACAATTTCAGACCAAGATCACAAAGTACTTTAAGTTTCCTCACGCTTTGCTTCAAATGAGTTAAGAAGAAGAAAAAGACCAAACGTATCTTTAAAAGGAAGTATTAATAAACTTACATATTTTGCATCTCCCTTTACAGTAGAAGTCCTTATTAACTAGCCCTAAAAGAATTTTAGTAAAAAATCTTACAGGGTAATACAAATTTATGGAAGTAAGGGTATTTCCCCCTTTCAAATAGTTTTAAAATTTCTACAATGTATTTATCAGGAAATTTTCCTGGAATGTGGATGGCAGATTTAATCAAAAGGAAAAATTTAAAGTACTATATTTGACCTACAACAGATGGAGACTTGCTATAATGTGGACCATGCTGTGGAAATACACTTAGTGCCTTCTGAAAATTAAACCCATTAAGAAGGTAGTAAAAGTGAATTTCTATATTACATTTATTACAGTCAATATAAATTCCAATGGGATTAACAATTCTATTCTAAAGCAATATTGTGATACTCTTCATTTGATTCTGCAGTACTTTTCCTACTTTTGAGGCAACAAAAGATAAAAACAGAGTTAAATAGTGAACAAAATCAATGATATTTCTTCCTCAGGAAACAGAAAGAACCTGAAATGGGATTGTGTTTTCTTTTTAAGTTATCAAATGGAAAAACAACCAAAAAAAATTGGCAGAACAAATTTTATTTAAATAAATGCTTCTAGTACAACCAACAGGAAACCCCCTCAAAAAAAAAAAAAGCCTATGAACACTTATATACTACATTCAAAACAAAACAAAACATCAAATGATGCCCTTTTGAGTATTTCCAGCTTCTCTTCTTGGCAACCTCATAATTAATTTAAAATATTAAACACTTTAATAGTATCTTCATAAAGGATATATTTTTTTCTAAGTTAAAATCCCAACTACTTTGTACTTAAAATCTTGGAGTTGCTTCCATTAAAAAGGAAAAATAAAACAATAAAATCAGCTTAACATAAATTTATTGTACAATACAAAAAATAGGCATACTGAAAATTAAAAGGTACATTATTAAATATACAAAGCAAATAAAAGAAAGTTAAACAACACAAATGTTTTAATCCAAACACTAAGATAAAATGCACAACATTTATGCTGAAAACAAAGTATTTCAGGAAGAATCTGCATTTCAAATGAAATGTTAAGGATGCAAAAAAAAAAAAAAAAAAAAAAGAAAAACAAATATGCTAACTTCTAAATGCTTGAATATCAAGAATCAGTAATGGCATGAAACAAATTAAACCCAACAATACTGGGTACTTTTCAAGAATTTTATCTGAAAATATATTAAAAATAGTAAAGGAATCAAAATAATATCCTTAATTCTGGCAAAGTTTTTCTTTCTTTCTTTTTAAAAAATAATGTTTGGGGACCTATTCACAATATCTTCCCTCTTTTTCCATTTATACTGTCCATGGAGGATATAACAAGTTTTTTTTTAATTTCTCGAACTTTATCCTTAACAATATTCTACAAACACAGGATAGCTTACATAACTCTATTTCATTTACAAATATGCATGTAAGCCTTACCCAGTATCACCAATTAACAACCTAATTTAAAATCTATACAAATATGTACACAATATGGAACATTAAATCTAACTGTTATTCAGCAGAAAACATTTTACTGTCTTAATAACAGAATCATTTTTACCACATTTTCATTTTATATTAAGACTGACACCTGAATGAAGTAGTAAAATGTAGAAATTTAGAGCATAGGGAAAAAAAAATAAAGGCTTCATTTAAACTATCAATTAAGGCACTCACTTGCCCAAACCACAAATGGCCCTGGTGGAACTAATAAAAATGTGATACTGTCCAAGGGTCCAACAGTGGCAAGGCCATGAAGAAGCACCACTTTCCTATAAATGGCCAAACCAGAAGCAGCCTCAAGATATGCATCTGTACACACCCTAAAGGGAACATTTGATTAACCATAAAAATCCATGGTAAAGTTCTCTAAAACTTAATACAAATTATTTAATTACATAAATTTAATACTTAAGTTAGCCCAAAAGGCTTTTGACTAGTATTTTTGAGAGGGAATGTCTGTTCCTAATATCATAGTCCCCAAACTCAAGACTCATATGATCAGGATTTCCTATAATTAGATTTACACTAGTATCTAAATCACATCGTGAAATCTTGCTTGCTGCCCTATATTTACTTTTTTTTTTTTTTTACAGATTTTGCACTACCAAATAAAAGCCAAGATCCTAAGAAACTACCCAGTTCTCTTCCTAATTCCTACCCTCCCCCTAGCCCACAAAGTAAAAAATTTACATGATTAAAAATAAATTTTAAAAAATTTTGAAAGAATTGTGGTGAAAAAACCAGGGAGATATGTGGAGGGAGGAATAAGTGTGAATAGGTCCTACAGAACTTTAAAATCACTTTGCCAAGATAGTTTTTAAATAGTGGAATAATTATTTGAAATCAGGTTGTAGAGAACCTAAAGTTCTCTTAATAACTAGTTCTGATTCTCAATATTACATTCTTATAACCAAACAAAAGGATTCAGATCTAGCAGATATTTTAATAGTATACTTACACTATCTTTAGACTGAATTAACTTCCTAAGTACTCCAAAAGAGTTCACATAGAACAAACTTTATGAAATGTTATTATAATTTACCATAAAAGAAATATTCAGTAGCATTTAGGAAATTATTAAAAGCTAAATACCAAGGATTTGCCATTCATACTTAAATCTAACAGAAAAAGTTAAGTGCATAATTGTGAACATTTGGTTTTGAAGATACTATCTTTCCTTCTAGGTAAGTAACCATTATAGCTTTTAAATAAGAAACATATGTTATTAGCTTACATCTGAAATTCTTTGGCTGGAATGTTTGAGTAATGTAAGACATTCCTGTATATGACAGTTCTGATAGAATATGAGTATAGGAGTTGAAAAGTAAAAAAGCAAGGAGACGACTTATATTTAATAGGGTTAAGTAACCAAGTGTTGTTTGATAAAATTTAAAACGGATTTAAAAAAATTTAAAACCAACCTATCACTAAAAATAGTATAAATGAAAATTTAAGCTCATTTTGTAATCTACTACTGTTTTAAATAAACTTATTTGGGATTCATTATTTTGCCTTTTTAGTTTTATATTTAGCATAGAAATAACTTCTATTGCCACTTTGGAACTACAGACATCATGTCAATTTTAAAAGTGGAAAAGAAAACACAAAATGCAGTAAAACGTGTTCAATGTAGGGGTTTTAGAACTAAGAAATTACACTTTCCTGTTATTATCTTAAATGGGATTATCTAACGATATAATCTAAAATTTTAATTACACCAAGAAAAATTTAAAGGAATTTTTTCCTTTTTGTGTTTTTTCTTTAAAATAAAGCATATTTGCTTTATTTGTAAATACCTTTTTAAAGACCAACAAATTCACTTTTTAATCTATTATCTTTAAACAAAGATTAAAAGGGGAAAAAAAGCTTTATGGATCCAACACCCAAGGTTTAGAACACAAAAAACTCAAATAAATATAGTATGCAAAAAAGCTAAAGATGTTTGAAAGCTTAAATGAAGAACATTCTGAAACTAGAACCCATTTCTTTAGCTTTTCTCTCCCAGACTTTCCATTCTATATACTACAGTTGTGGAGATGTCCTCATTTGACTCAGGTGACACTTTTTTCCATACTGTCTCTTTTAAAGCAAGTTCTTGTTGGAGACTTTCATAGTCCAATGGTCCAAAGGAATGCTAGTTGTTCAAGCAACATACATAATTTATTAGTGCACTTGAGTGAAGAAAGGTCCAAGCTATAAAATGGTATTTTTCAATAAACGTTATTAAAATCTGTTAACATTTTCACCCACCACCATCGATATTTTGTTCCATGCTACTCATGTTGACTCCCATGGAAGTTTCTATTCTTTCAGGCTTTACATAATTCTCTTATATTATTAGAAGTTACTTTGGAATTAAAGACAGGAAAATTTACTTAGTGTGTACTAAAAATATCTTCTACTTATAAGCACTTCATATTAGCTTCAAGTCTAACTTGGTAATTTTACTATAAACATCTTCCATATAGAGTGCAAAGGAACTGAATTAAAATGCTCGGCACAAATCCCTTGGTCTACTGAATATCTATTTTTCTTTTTTCTTTTTTATAAAGATTTATTTTTTATTTATTACATATCCCCCCCTTTCTGCTTGTTCTTGCTGTGTTCATTTTTACGTTCTGTGTCTGCTTGTCTCCCTCCGCTGTGGCGACCTGCCAAGTCAGCTCACCGTGCAGCGGCCTGCCTGCTGGCGGCGGCTTGCCCTGCCCGTGGTGGCTTGCCTTCTCAAGGCAGTCTGCCCACTCAAGGAGGCCCCGGGAACCGAACCCGGGGCCTCCTATGTGGTAAACCGGTGCCCTACCAATTGGGCTACAGCCGGCCTCCCTAGTGAATATATCTATTTAATCCAAAAAATCTTGTCCCTGAGATTTAAGTCCTGACTCTTAATACTAGCTCCAAAAAGGAAAGTATGTATGTGCAATAATATGAAGCCAAATATATTGATAATAAATAAGACTTTAAAACTTATTATAGGGCTTCATAAGGTCTCACTAATATTTCCCTTTCTTCATTTAATGCTCCCACACACACAGTAGGCAAGGAGTCAAAATAAACTTCCATTTAGGATTATAATGGGCAAATATTAAGAGTGAAAACAAGACTTTCTTTTTAAATAATTTTATAGCATATATAGCCGTTTTCAACGTGCCTTCTTCACAGAGAATTCTAAAAGTCTTGCTTAAAATACCATATAATGGAGGGAAACCCTGCTGCTAGGCTAGGATGAAAATGTCAACAATTTTTACTCTCATTTCTGACTAGCAAAAAATGAGGCCACCAAAACAAAGCTAAACAGGCAAGTCTCATTTTCTCTCTCTTAAAAAAGGGATATTACATAATATTATACATAATAATTTTGCTTACCCTTTGATCACCACCTTCTCTTCGAGGATCAAGTTTTTTTGCAAAGTGTCTCAAATTATCATAGTTATGGAAATTGCACAGAGAAACCAGATCCTATAAATAGATGAAAACAACAGGTATAAAAAATTGGCTTTTCATTGGCTATTGTTTACTCATATTTTAACCCACTGTGTTAACATTATCCAGCCTATCTCATGGAAACCACCAATGCAAGTTAATAAAGCAGCATGATGCATCAAGAAGAGAAATGAAATCAGAATAAGATATAGATATAGATTTTGAAACACTGCTTACTAGCATGACCCTAGAGCTCAGTCACTTACCTTGTCTAACTTTCATTTTCTACAAAATGGGGATTATAATAACAGGCCACATGAAAGGATTCTATCAAAAACTACAAAGAACCATAAAAATATAAATATTCTGGTTACAGTCTATTATAATTTACTTTATATACAATCCAAAGTCATTCTCTAGTTTTTGTAAAATTTAGAAGACTGAAAAATCAAAATTTTAATTGAGTAAGTCTGAGGCAAAAATTATGGTACTCAACTCAGGCTCTAGGAAGTAGTAAATGTAAATAAAACCAGATGCTAAAATATGAATTGGCAAGAATTGGGTGACAACATAAAATACTGAACTCATCAAAGGTAGTCATGCTTTAAAACAACAACAACAAAAAAAAACTGTTCATT
>PVKH010015940.1:0-15904 GCA_004027955.1 Chaetophractus vellerosus
CCTTTAGCATTCATAATTCTGTAAATGGCTTCTTCACAGCAACCTTGGCTTTTCCTATCAGGCACCTCACAATTCTTCTAGCCTCTACCCATTACCCAACTCCAAAGCTTTTTCCACATTTTTGGTATTTGCAATAGCAGCAGCCCACTCTTCTGGTACCAACATCTGTTCTAGTTTCATAAGCTGTTCATGAAAATGCCATGAAATGGGACAGGTTAAACAAAGGGAATTTATTTGCACATTGTTTGAGCCAGGGAAAAAGTCCAAATCAAGGCATCATCAATGCAATTTGTCTTAATTTCATTTGCTTCTAAAGGTCTCCGGTAATAGAAATAGAAATAAGACCCATCTTGGATTGAGCCACACCTTAACTGAAATGGCCTCATCAAAAGCCCCTACTTACAATGGGCTCACATTGGATTAAGTTTAAGGATGTGTTTTTCTGCAGTTCATATAACTTGAAACCACCACACAGGGAATGATAGTACTAAGAGGTATCTGAGGGGATCCCCTGCACACTAGAGATACTCCTTCTCCTCACTTTGTAGTAACAATTCAATTTCCTCTTGTTTGTTGTTATTCTTCCCAGCCAATACAGAAATTCCTTTCTTTGCATTTTATTCCCTTTACTTCTCTGCATGCCTAATAGACTTGTGGCTTTATGATGAAAGCATATGAGTTTACCTCATCTTATTGTCCACTGTATTTCCATCACTTGACTTATTGCCTAGAACATATTAGATACTTTGGCAGATTGAAGTTATTTTATGAATCTCAAAAAGAGTAATATTTTTATGCTAATCTATTCCTGTGCGTGTGGTACACTTTGATTGTATAATATTTGGTTGTGGAGCCCTTGATTAAAATACTTGATAAGATCACTTTTGGGTTTTTGATTGGACTTTGTCAGTGGGGGTGATTCATGTTGAGTATCCACCCTCTTTCTGGGTCAGATAAAAATGGAGGTACAGAGTGATATACACAGGAAAATGAAACTTCCATTTTGAACCTGCCATATGAGAGAAGACTAGAGGATCATGTAAGTATGATGCCCCCAAGAGACTGGCCTATGGAGCTGCTCAAGAGGAGATGGTGAACCTGTAGGGGAAGGCTGAAACCATGGCAGTGATAGGCAGCCATTTTGCCTAGCCACATCCGTAGACAGCAGAATAAACAGTAGCTGACTTTGGTGAGAAAGCATCTCTAATGGTGCCTCAGATTGGGCTTTTCATGGCCTTGGAACTGTAAATTTTTATGCCAAGCAAAGTCCCTTTTTAAAAGCCAACCCCTTTCTGGTACTTTACATCAGCATCCACTTGTCAAACTAAAACGGATATTCAGTGAATATTTTCAGAATAAATAAACAAACATTTAATTTAATGGTGAGCAAGAAAGAAGCAGGGAGAATAGCAAGACATTGGACCTCTAAAATATAATTAGGAAAAATATAACATGAGATTGAGGTAAGATGGTCAACTGTAGGTTGAGAGATTAATTTTGCTTAAAATTAATTCCTTTTACCTTCATCTGGTGTCAGGAAGTATTTTTTCCCCACCATTGTCAAAAAAGGCATATCTGCTTTATATTATGTATGTAAGTACTTTTGATTGCTTCTGTTTTTGTCTTTGTTTAACATGAGGTCAACTTCATGTAGAAAAACTTTTTGGTGAGGAGATTCTATTGCATATCACTCTCTCCATCCCCAGTTCTTCTACAAGTAGGTCAATTCAATTAGATACAACATTTTGATAGGATTCTCTTGGTATTTGCTTTTACAATGAAATTGCTATGATATCCATAGAGAGCAATTTAAAATATCTAGAATACCTAATTTTCATGAAATTCCACTTAAAATGTAACCCAAGTCCTTTATGCTGCAACTTTTGTTCAGTTTTTCCAGGCGTATTCAGAGGGGCTAGAGAATATAGTATAGAATACAGCCAATACTGTGTAATAGTCTGTCATATTCTTAACAGCTAATTTTAAGTTATCTCTTGGCGTTCTAGTCTCCTGGCTAAATAATTACAGTCCTTTTAACCTTTCTTTAGAGGTCATATTTTGAATCCTTTAATTATTTATGCAGTTCGCTTTTAATCCTCTGTAAATTCTTTTAAGTTGCAGACGCAAAACTAGATGTAGTACCAATGAAAGGTTTTAATCATGCTGAGTTACTGAATATAATTGGAGAATTATCTCATAGCATCAACACATTCTCCTTCTCACCATGACTTCCAGTATTGCATTTTTTTATATCTAAAGAATGACAGTGTGCACTCATGTTCATCTTGTTAGTTCATCTGGTTACCCACTGCTAATGAATAGCTCCCATTTGGATTATGAACCAAAGAACCAAAGATATCATTTTATGTGATCAAATGTGAATTACACATTCACAATAAAAGAATAATCATGCAAATCCAGTGACCATCCTCAACAATGAAATGACTATCAATTATAGCTTGCCCTGAACATATTATCTATCAGCATGGGTAGTGTGAGATTCATTTTATCTTCTATCAATATAATAAGAGTTCTGGGGAGACCAATGTAGAGCATATAAAGATGGGTGGATTAATTTTAAATTAAGCAGTATGTTTTTATTATATGCTTGGCAGTGTTTCTGTGCTATTCAAAAACATTCAAACTAAAAATGACATTTCTTATGACTTAAGGGGGGTAGTGAATCATGTCCCCCAAAAAAGACATGTTCTGGTCTCAAATGCTGCTCCTTATAAGCAAAGAAAATTGGACCCAGAACAAGAAGTCACAGAGAGAACTCCAGAAGCTGAAAGTCAATGGAACCTGGAAAAGAAAGATGAAGGCACCACCCTGTATATTGCCATGTGACATTAAATTAAAATATTGCCAAACAGAATATACTGAAACTGGGAGGAAGCAAGCCTTCTAGCTTCTGAAATGGTAAGCCAATAAATTTCTGTAATTAAGCCAATGCATTGGATTGTATTTGTTTTATTAGCTATGAAATTAAAATATTTAAAGAGAGTATTATAAAATTCTTATCACCAAAGAAAAAAAAGTATTTTTGCATGAATTTCAGTCTCATGAATTTCTTTGAAAGTTTCCTATGTAAGGATCCCTACATATGCCAGTCAGGGACCAGAATCAGTAGACAGCATAAAATTACCTGGGAAGGTTTCTATGATTTTGTTTTAAAACTTAAAAACATAATAATTATTGGTTCACAGGAAGTTTAAAGGAATGTATAGGGATATCCCATGTACCTTTTTATCCAGTATCTCACGTTAAAATCTTGAATGATTATAGTACAATTTCAAAGTCAGAATATTGATATTGGTACAATCTAAAAAGTTTAATCAGATTCCACCGGTTTTATAGGGACTTGTGTGTGTGTGTGTGTGTAATTTTATCATATGGATAGCCTCATGTAATCACTAGCACAAGATACTTAACTGTATCATCACAAGACCCCCTTGTGCTACCTCTTCATAGCCACATCCTCCCCCTCTTCTCTCTACTCTTAAACCTTGGCAACCACTAATCTGTCCTCAATCTCTATAAATATGTTATTTGATGAATGTTATATAAATGGAATTATGCAATATACATCCGTTTGAGAAGTGAAGATCTTTTAAAAATATTATTCCAGAGCCTCGGGGACCAAGAGATTTTGATTCAGCGGATCTGAAATGAAATAATGGACTTCACATTTTTAAAAGTGGTTCAAGTTCTTTGGTGATTCACTGAGTATAGATAGTCCAAAGATAACTGGCAAATGGCAAGATTGAGGGTCCAATAATTAAGACCCATTCATAATAAATCTGTCTTTATATAATATTAAGGAATTCACACATTCAGTTGCAGGCTTCATTTCAGAGACTCCTGGCAATATCTCCACATATTGGAGTTTTACATGCAATATGTTAAGAAAGATTGCCCCCCTCCTTTATTAGAGAAGTTCTGGGTTTACGGAACAATCATGCAGTATTACCATATACCAGCTTATTATTAACATCATGGTAGTTCTATACTTAGCTTTCTGTAGAACTGTCTTCCACAACTCTAAACTATTTTACTTTGCCACCAGCAATGAATGAGTGTTTCTATTTCTCTGCATCCTCTCCAGTACTTTTCTGATTTTTCAATATAGCAGCCATTCTAAAGGGTGAAAAATGGTATCTAATTGTGGTTTTGATTTGCATTTCCCTGATGGCTAATTATGTTAAGCATGTTTTCATGTGCTTTCTGGCCATTTGCATATATTTTTTTAGAGATTTCTATTAAAGTCTTTTGCCCAATTTTTAATTAGGTCATTTCCTTTTTGTTGTAAAGTTGAAGGAATTCTTTATATATTATGGACATTGAAATCTTATTGGATATGTGGTTTCCAAATATTTTCTCCCAGTGTGTAGGTTGTTGTTTTACTTTCAAGATAAAGGATTTCAGGTGCAAAAGTTTTTAATTTTGAGGAGATCCTATTTATCCTATTTTTGTTGCTTGTGCTTTGTGTATAAAGTCAAGAAACAATTGCCTAAAAAACAAGGACCCGAAGAAGCTTCCCTACATTGTCTTCTAGGAGTTTGATAATTATGGTTCTTATACTTAGGTCTTTCACTCCTTTTGATTTTATTTTTTCTATAAGGCGTGCTGTAAGGAACAAATAAAATTTAATTAATAATTCATTCCACTGCACAGTAACTAACAGTTATTATGAATAAGATAATTAGGAAATTGAAGAATTGCATTCAATTTGTTGAAAATTATATATTGATTATGATATTAATGATCATTACTAAGTAATTTAAATATCTGACTTTACACACTTAAAGATTAAGGGAGGATATATATGATACAAATCCCAAACTTGTAATATATCATATAGGTATGTACATTTTTAGATAAATTATGAGATAAATTATTTGCAGATGACATGGTTTTCTGCATAGTCAATTTTAAAAAATTTCTTCAGAAAAATTTTAGAATTAATAATTGAGGTCATCAAATTTTCAGGAAAAATGTATCAACATACAAAACAATTTGTATTTACATAGGCTGCAATAGACACATGGAAACAAAAATTAAATGTATAGTATCATACATAGTAAATTAGAAACAAAGATCTCTAACAAAACATTACAGGGCTTGTTTGCTGAAATTTATGAATTTTTGGGGAAGGAAATCAGAGATGATCTAAATAAATTAGACATATACCATGCTTGTTGAGTGGAAAAGTAAACATAGTGAAGGTATTAATTTTTCCTCAAATTTATATATAGGTTTTAACAAAAATTCTTCCAAATTCTGGCCATTTTTTAACACTGACAATATTATACTAATATTTATATGGAATGGCAAAAGAATTAGAATAGCTAAGACAACCTTAATAAAGCAAAAGGTTGGGAAGAGCACTGCATCTGATTTTTTAAGACTTTTTATATAGTTATAATTATCAAGGCTGAGCAGTATTTGTGAATGTATAAACAGATCAATGGAACAGAAAAGAAATATGCACACAGAAATATACACCTGTAAGTATGGACAATTGATTGTGTACAAAGATACAACAGCAATTCAATGGAGGAAGGATCATTTTTTCAACAAATGGTGCTTGAACATTTGGATATACACAATCAAAAAAAAAAAAAACTTTAAACCATAACTCACATCTTATACTAACTAATATTTTATAGTAACTAAAAATATTGTAAAAATATATATGTATATATAAAACTCTGTATAAGAAAACATAGGATAAAATGTTTATTACCAAAAGTTTGGTGAAGATTTTTTAGACATTATATCAAAAACACAAACCATACAGAAAGGTATGCTAAATTGAACTGCATAAAGAGCAAATTATTTTTTTCTGTGAAAGACTCTGTTAATAGGATGAAAAAAAAACAGCATACTGGGAAAAAATATTTTCAAACAACACATATGGCAAAGGACTTGACGATCGAATATATAGAGAATTCTCAAACCTGAACAGATAAAGAGAAAAATAATCAAACAATTCAATCAGGAAATGGGTAAAGGGCACAAACAGACTTTTACCTTTCACTAGAGAAGTTATACAGATGGCAAATAAGTACATGAAAAGAGATTTAGCAGCACTAGTCATGAGTGAAATGCAAAGTAAGATATGAGGAAGTATCATGCTTTAACTATAAGAATAGAAGAAAATAGTGATAACACCAAATGCTGGGAAGGATATGGAGAACGTGAATCTCTCATATATTGCTAATAGTAATGTAAAATGGTATAGCCATTCTGGAAAGTAGTTTGGTAATATCTTAAGTAAAAAAAAAAAAAAAAAGAAAAACTTAACATGCATTTATCACATGACCTAGCAATCTCACACTTGGGCATTTTCCCCAGGAAAAAAATGAAAAATTATGTCCACAAAACAACCTGTACATGAATGTTCCTCCCTGCTTTATTTGTAATAGCTGAAAGCTAGAAGTAATCAATGAATTCTTCAATAGGTAATTGACTAAATGACTAAACAAATTAGCATACATCCAAACTATGAAATAATACTCAGTAATTAAAAAAATAAACTATTGGTACACACAACAGATTGGATGAACCTCAAGGACATTATACTGAGTGAAAATTTTCACTTTAAAAAGGTCACATACTGTATGATTCAATTTATATAACATCCTTGAAATGACAAAATAATAAAAATGGAGAAGACATTAGTTGTGGCCACACGTTAGTTATGGTGAAAGGAAGTGGTTGGGTGTGATAATAAAGAGGTATCATGAAAGAAATCATTGGGGTGATATGGCAATATGTCGTATGTTGATTGTGGTGGTGGATATATTAATCTACCCCTGTGATAAAATCATATAGAACAATACTCACACATTGCACCAATGTTAATTTCCTGTGTTTGAAATTGAATCATAGTCGTACAACTGCAACCACTGTGAAAAGCTGGGTGAAGATTATAAAGGAACTCTATGTACTATTTTTTAAAATTCCTGTGACTCTAGAATTATTTCAAAATTTTTAAAATTGTCTTTATATAAACACAATTAAAATTAAATTTGGATGCATACAGAAATGATTTGTGTGAATTTAAATATTTCTAGAAAAATTTTTTCCATGAGAATCATCAGCTCTAGATATTTAACATTGTATTTCAAAATAATTTATGATAAATTTATCCCAATATTGTCACAACCTATGAAATGATATTATAAGTTCCAGTAAAACTGTGTCAGTAGTGGGATACTTCTAAAAATTAAAAATTATCAAAAATATTTTTTGATATTACTTTTGTCACAAGCAACTTGCATAGCTTTCAATTATATAGCTGAAAATATACTTGGTAAAAAATATATTTTATGACCTAACAAACGAATTTGCAGAAAAGCAGGCCAGAAAAATCTTATGATCAATCAAGGTATTACATTAATAAATTATTATGATTTATGTATGTTTAAATATAACACCAAAATATTATTTTCTTGCAATATTTATGTTGTTCTCATGCATCACTATTATTCGTATGACATTTTAAAAATTGTTGATTGTGATAAAATATGCATAACTTAAATTACGATTTTAACCATTTTTATGTGTATTGACTCAGGAGTATTAAGTAAGTCTGCAGTAATATGGAATCATCACTGCTATTTTCAAATATTTTTCATCATCTCAAAACAGAAATTCTGTAGCCATTAAACAATAAATCCCTTTTCTTTTCTTCCCCATCCCTGGTACCCTCTAGTCTACTTTCTGTCTCTATGAATTTATCTATTCTATATGGCTGATATAAGTAGAATTGTACATTATTTGTTCTTTTGTTTCTGGCTTATAGCATTTAGCATAATGTTTTCAAAGTTCATCCCCATTGTAGCATGTATCAGAGCTTCATTCCTTTTTATGTTAAATACTAGCCCATTGTAAAAAATACACCACATTTTGTTTATCTGTTCATATATTGATGAAAAAGTGGGTTATTTCCACCATTTGGCTATCATGAATAATGCTACTGTGAAAATTTGTGCACAAGAATCTGTTTGAGTCCTTGTTTTCAATTCTTTGGAGTATATACTTAGGAGTGGAATTGCTGGCTCATATGGCAACTCCATGTTTAACATTTTGATTAACTGCCAAAGTTTTTCACCAGCAATTCATGAAGGTTCCAATTTCTCCACTTAGTAATAAAACATTCTAAAGGAAAAATTAAAGTATAGGTAAAAATATAATAGAAGTTAAACAGAGAGAGTATATTTTGCTGTAGGTATCAGGGAAAATTTCATGAAGTAGGAGGAATACAGCACAGATAGGGATTTGAATTAGAAAAATGGGAGCTCATGAAAGCATTGGAAAATAAACTCAGAAATGTAATTTGTAGTCAGACAGTGGTACACCTGAAATACAAACCAAGTATTCCTGTCTTTATTCTGTAACAATTGGAATCCCACAGAAGTTTTCTATATTATACTATTTATCAAGTCTCTATTTCAGAAAAAATCATTTAGAAACTGTGTGCATGGTGAATTGGAAGACATAGAGTCTTAGGATAGCTTCAGAGTTTGAAAGCAATTTTGACAATTCAGGTGAAAGATATGAGGATTTAAACTAGGATGATGGGTTTGAAGATAAATTGAAGAAGAATAATTCAAGAAAAATAAGAATAATATCAGAAGTAGAAATGACAACAGATAGCAAATGTTTTTAAGTGCTAGAAAATAGTGAAAATTTCTGATGCTTTGAATCTGTTTCATTACGATTAAGTTGAAAATGCAGGATTGAAAGGCAAAGCATTATTGTAAAAGAGTAAAGGATGAGTATAAAGTGATGAAATGAAAGCAATAAATACAGACTGGTCTTCTAAGAAATTTAAAGATTAAAAGATTGGATGTTTTCAGAGTTGACAAAAATATTTTATCAAAATAAGGGAGACTTTAAGTTAGAGGAGTAAGTGGAAGAATTCAGTGGAGATGAAGGGATTGAAATTTTAGGAAGGGAAAAATACAAAGAACAAAATTATTATGGAGGCAGACAGTTTCCATAACACAGCAGAGAGATTTGCTTTGGAGAGATAAAATGGTAAATTCTTTTTTGAAATGAGATAAAAGGACAAAATGGAAAGTGAAAATGCCATAAAATTTGTGAAAGATAGTACATAAAATGAGCTCCTACTTTATTGTCAATATAATCAAACAAGTGCAGAATTAATTTGTCTCCCAAAATAGCAGGTGTGATTTGGGGAAGTCAATTAGAATAGAAAAAGATTAAACTATGTTTCCTGAAAAAATTGTAGAGCAACTTCCTGTAAATTATTTTTTCTTAGTATCATAACTATAAACTGCTTAAGGGAATGTAGAATGTATTTTAATTTATTATATACCTCTTGATGTCCTAGCACATTACTAAGAATGCATGCTAGTACTAACTATAGGTTCAAATAGAAGGGGCAGAAGAGCCATGTGTAGGAAGACCACAAATGAGTCCAACTCTGTCACAATGGGGCCACACAAAGTAGGGCCTACTGGGAGGGCACCAAACTCCTGAGCTGTCTGCCATGCCTATAATGTCTGGAACCTATAGTTAGTACTAGACTTGATAAGTGTATGTCCAAGAGACTTAAATCTTTGGGCTGTCCTTGTGCCAGTTGGACCCTGAATCTGAATAGATTTGCAACACTTACTCTCCAGGTCGTTGGCCCCACCCAGGACAACTAAAAAGGAGATGATGATTGGCAGCGCTCATGACAAAGGACAGAGAGAGTCTGCAACTGCAAGCAGGATGATCTCATCCATCTGCCCCATGTGATCTAAGGTCCTTCTCAGTTGGAGGTAGGATTTCCACTAGCATCCCAGAATCCTCATTATTGGACAATGAATGATGGACTAGAGTAGACTTACTGTTATTCTACTATAGACTTACTGTTGTTATAGCAATGGAAGAACTTTTGTCATTGATGTGGAGGCAGTGGCCACTGGAGGTTCGGAGGGGAGAGAGAGGGAAAAACAGGTGTAATATGGGGGCATTTTTAGGACATTAGAATTGTCTAGAATGATATTGCAATGATGTATACAGGCCATTATGTATTTTGTCATAGCTTACAAAGTTGTGTGGGATGGAGTAAAAACTATAATGTAAACTATAATCCATGCTTGGTGGCTATGCTCCAATAAGTGTTCATCAATTGTGGCACATGTGCCACACTAATGAAAGATGTTTTTGATGTGGCAGAGTGTGGGAGGGGTGGGAAGTGGGGCATATAGGAATCCCCTATATTTTTGATGTAGCATTTATGTAATCTAAAGTTTGTAAAAATTTTTAAAATGTTTAAAAAATATAAAATGTATATAAAAAAGAATGCATGCTAGATTCAATACGTAATAGTAAACATTTATATTTTCTTGCACAACTATTTAAATACAAGTCAAATGTAAAAGCCCCACTGAAAAATTTATAGTTAGGATATTACATTTTTGCTTCATTCTTGAAATTCAGTTACGTTGCACAATCTCTGTCCATTTAACCTACCACTTAAGATCTCATGAGAAAGTCTTTTCCTTGCATTATTTCTGAGGACTCAGTAATATGCTATGAAACTACTCCTTCCTGGTGTTCCATGAAATCCCAGAGAACTTCTTGGTGACACTGGAAGCAAAGTCTTTCTGAGAGTTTTCCCACATAAATTGAATTTGATCTCATGCCGATTTTCCTAAAGGAATCTTGTAATTCAGTATAAATGAGTCTGCTTTCTAAATTATAGGTTCCAAAGAAGTGTGCTACTGGAAAATGCATTAGTATTTTATGTTAGTTTGAATTACCATCATAATTAAATCTTATTCTTACTTCCCAGTTTCTATACCTAAAAATTAGAGAACCATCCATAAAATTACATCAAATAAGTTGTATTGTTGTTGTTATTTTTCATTTTCTAATATATTCTTTGCAGTTCAGTTCAGTTTGCTTTTGTTTGGTAAAAGGTAAAATTTCCATAGAAAAGACAGATATACTGAAATAAAGGAACGAAGAGAACAAGTAGATAAGAAAACTAATCAGATGACACATTTCTCAAACCTTATATAAAGTTCTATCCATTTTTCTTGACAATAAGAATGTCATCTGTCAGATACGTGCCTTTTATTAAAGAAAGACAGTTTTTCAAGTCTGAGAAAAATGGAAATCAGCAACAGCCTACATAAAGGTTACTGTAATGTCTATGTCTGGATATCTTAATCTTTCTGATATTTCCTCCAAAGAGAAGTAGACTATTGGATATAGTCCATGACAAACTTCTATTATATGTATATTTTTTTCTTTCAGTCATTAACCAAATAAAACAGACTTAACAGTAGGGTTTTTTAATTAAAAAAAACCAATAACAGCCACATTAGACTTAAGTTTACTGGTTTAGTTTATTATTTACAGCATGAAAATGATTGGTCTGTAATTATTTCTTTCTTTCAACAGTCTTCTTAGATTTTAGTCCCAATGTTACACTGGCATATTAAATGAGATGGAAAGCATTCCTACTTTCCCTGTTCTCTGGAAGAGTTTTTAAAAAGTTGACATAATTTCTTAATTGTTTAATATAATTCACTGGTGGGCACATCTAGGCCTTGAAAATTTTTTAGTGCTATGGGTTTTATACATAGGTTTGATTACTTTAATATCTACGATAAAATTCTGATTTTATGTAACAATTTAATTTGTCAAATGTTGTTATGTATTTTCTAATATTATTTTGATAGTAAACCTATTAGCCTCTGTTATTCTGAACTCTTATGGCACTTCTCTTACTATTGTATGTTCTTTTTATATTAAAGTGGTGTTGTCTAATTTTCCTGTTTTTTAATTATCTACATTTTATATGAAAATTGTAGAGATTATGTTATACACTTATAGATCAAATTTACTTTTGGAATTGGCTAGACTAGGGATGCGAGAAAAACAGAGTCAACATATTCCACTAAGAAATTTAGAGAACTCATGTTTGGGCAACAATCTGATGGGTTCCTAACCCCATGTCTCCTATACTACAGGTTTTAGGAATCTTAACACAAACCCTGGGACCCTTCTCTTTGCAAATTGTGATCTCCAATATTTGACCTCTTAACTTCTGGAGATTGTTGAAAACTCTGTTCAGCTTATCAGCAATCAATTTCAGAATTAGCTATTACCTTAAGAGGGGAAGAAGAGAGGGTCAAATATGACAGACACAAACCTCTCGTTCCTTATTCTTTTGATCTTAGTCCTCTAACAACTCATCTTTTTTTCTGATAAAATAGAAGTCATTTTCCTCCTCCCCATTTTTTTTTCCACATGTTGACAATGGAAATTTGTTGTGAAACATCCTAGGAGTCCTTTGCCAGAAACTATTGCCTGATTCTTAAATATGGTATGTGTGAGAAAATCCTACAAATTAAAAGAGAAAGAACAAAACAAACAGAAAAAAATAAAAACTGCTTGAAACAGATAAGAAAGGGAAGAAAACATCAAACACATTATGAACACATTTCAGAGATAAGATGTACTTGAGCTGAAGAAAAAAAAATAACAATTTTTTATAAAAGATAACATTCAGAAAACATGAAAGTTCTCTGAGAAGTTAAAAAATGTGCCACTTATAAAATTATTTGACTAAAGTTTTGAAAAAAATGTTGATAAAGGTTCTCAAACAATTCCTCAAAAATTAAAGTATAGAATTATGATATGATTGGAAATTGCACTTTTAGGTATATACCAGAAAGAATTGAAAGCAGGGACTCAGACAGATGTTTGTACACTTATGTACACGGTAGCATTATTCACAATAACCCCAAAATGAAAGTATAAAGCATTCATCAACTGATGAATGTAGAAACAAAATGTGCTATATACACACAATGGAATATTATTCAGCTGTATAAATGAAGTTCTGACATGTGACAACTTAGATGAACCCTGAAGACCTCATGTTAAGCGATATAGAAACAAAAGGACAGATATTATATGATCTCAGTGATATGAAATAATTAGAAATAAACTTTTTCATAGAGCCAGAATCTGGAATATAGGTTACCAAGGAACAGGGTTAGGGTAGAGAATAGGAAGTTTATGTTTAAAATGCATGAAATTTCTATTTGGTATAATGGAAATTTTTTGGTAATAGATGCTGGAGATAGTAACACAACATTGTGAGCATAATAATGAATAGTGTAGAAATATGTATTTAAGTGTAGATAAAGAGGAAATTTTGGGTTGTATGTTTGTAACTAGAATAAAAATTTTTTAAAAAAATCCATGGACCTGCACAACACAAACAGTGAGCCCTAAATTAAACCATGGACTGTATTTAATAGTACAATTATAAAAATGTGCTTTCATCATTTGTAATAACAGTGTGATATATGGTAACTCTATATTATGCTGAATTTTTCCATAAATCCAGAACTACTCTAACAACAAAAAACTGAATGGAAATTAGGAAGAAAAAATAATAGAAAATTTACTAAAAATTGCAACACATCTAACAGACTAATAACAAAACTTCCAGAAAGAGAGAACAGAGGAAATTAAGGTACAGTCATTAAAATTAATAGAAAAAACAGTGTATTTTCAGAACTAAACAATAGATACAAAGGGGTCACTAAAATGTGTGTCCTAGAAAAAAAGATTCAAAAACAAACCATAAAATTTATCATAACCCTGACATTTCAGAAAACCAAGGATTAAAGGGAAATTATAAGTATATCCAAAAATAAAGCAAAAAGTTAAATAATGTGTCAGGTTTATAACAGCAAAAATGAAAGGTATAAAAAATGTTTAAAACCCTCAAAATTCTGAAAAACTGTACTATAAATTTTAAATGTTATCCATCAAAGATGAAGGAAGAATGAACATATTTTCAGATATAACGAGTTTTTAAAATAATATATCATGCATGTCTCCTTTCTTCGAAAGTTGTTTAAGGATCTGCTTAAAGAAAAAACAGGACTAACCAAGATGAGAAAAGCACAAGAGCAATAAAATTTAACACACAAAAGTTGTTAAAATTCAGTAATACAAAAAGGCAAATGAAAATCCAATGGTATAAATAAATATATTTCTGGGAAATTAGTTATAAAGTGGACTTTAATTTAAACAGGAAGATAAAAGGACTTATGAACATAATACCTTCACAAAAGTAGGATAGAACTGATAAATATCTGATGTGGCACATCAAAATTTCTAACTATTCAATTTATGAATGTCCATGTCAATTAATTATTTAAACCATAGACCCTAAATCTGTGAATATAAAATTCTCCATTAAATTATCCCCTTTGCTGTTTAAATCAAATAAAACACTGTAGAAACCTCAGGTTCCACAGATATAAGAAGAGGAGAAAAGATAAAAATGGATGCAAAAAGTGCAATTTTAGATTTAGAAGGAGAAAGATGAAAAACTAATGTCACAGAAATCTAGCATGAGAAAAATTTCAAAATGAACACTGGGGTAAATACTTACCCATGATATCAAATGCTAGAATGTCAATGGTAATGGAATGCTACAGGCTGTGTCATGATGGAAGTATCTGGAAAAAAAATAAACATATATTTAATAGAATTAAAGAGATAAGAAGAATTAAGAACAATGCATAAAATGTTTAAATAAAATATATTCATAACTTTTATGTATTCAGTATAAATAGATTACTAGTTACTCTAGATGAGTAAATGATTTTGATTTTATTATCCAGGAGATTTGATATCTAAGCAACAAAAACACTGTTGGGTGAAACATTAGAATGATTCATTAATTTCTATATTTTTACATGTGAATTTATAGTTGTAATCTGCATGCTGATTTTTGGATGAGTAACATGCTGTCACTTAAACTTATATCCAGTTCAAAGGTGATTGCTCCTTAGCAAATTAAAAGAAAAATAAACACATGCAATACAAATTAGAAAAGAAATATTAATAGCATTCATTCCCAAATTTAAAGCCAATATTTTTAATCCATCATATTATGGGAATTGCTGGATAGTTACTAGAGAAAAATAAAGATGATTAGTGACCCTGAAATTTAATGCAAGGGAACCCCCATCGTGCTTAAGATAACAGCCTCTAAACTTCTTTGAGGCTAAGAAAAAAAAGAGGACAGCAGTATGAGCAGAAAATGAACTAGGAGAGTCTAGGTTTTAGAGGTGAGACAAAATGTGCCTGCATAACAGTTTCTTATACTTAGAAAATGTTTCATTCTTTAGTTGTTTAATTCACATATAAGTTTCAGTTTCTTGATTTAATTTTCGTTTTTTTTCCTAATAAAATTACTTTTATAACTATTTTGTTTTCCAGTGTGGAAAATTGAATTATATACCCAAATATAGACATGCTCTTAATCTTAATCTGCATTCTTGTGGGTGTTAACCCATTATAAATAGGATCTCTTGAAGGTGCTATATTTAATTAGGGTGTAGCTCAAATAAAAGAGGGTAGGTCTTAATCCTTATTATTGGTGGCCTTATATAGAGAAAACAAGAGACCAGAATTTGGAAAAGGTCATAGAGAGAAACAAGAAGCCAGAAGTCAAAGGAAAACCAGAAGAGCAGATAAAAGGAGAGGTCATTCCCAGGTGATAGGAAGCAGAAATACAAGCCAAAGAAACCCAGGGATTGCTGGTAGTCAATATCATAAGTCTGCAGGCTCCAGGAGCTAGAATTACCCTTCTGCGGCTCTGAAGCTTGCCTATCTTTAGTATTCATTTGTACATGATTGTTATTACTCATTCATTGTGTTGATAGTGGTTTGTAGTTGTTTTAATCTTGGCTTTATATCCTTTATATCCTTCCTAATATTTTGTTTTTATTTTTTTCCTTTATTTTATTTTGTTTTGGTCAATTCTTTCAGAGTGTTTATTTTCTTTGTGTAATTAAAAATGACTGTGAATTTTAGAATTTGTGATCTGTACTTTTCAAGC
>PVKH010015941.1:0-15921 GCA_004027955.1 Chaetophractus vellerosus
TCTCCTAGTGGGCAGACCCCCTTGAGAAGGGCAAGCCGCCATGGGCGGGCGGAGCCGCCGTGGGCAGGGCAAAAAGGAAGCAGAAGCGGCCCACAAGCGGGGCAAAGCCACCTGCATGTCGCCACAGCAGGGGGGAGACAAAGCAGACAGAGAGGAACACGAGAATGGACACACAGCCGGAGCAAGCAGAAAGGGGGGTGGGGGGATATGTAATAAATAAAAAATAAATCTTTTTTTAAAAAAAAGAAGAATGCTGCTGTAAAAATTCTTATGTGATTTTTTTTAAAGGAAAAGATAAATATATTAATGGTGTTTAAGAAAGAGCTGAAGTTGCTCTTTTTTGGGTGATTTTTAGAAGTAATATAAGAATCGGGAGCTCTTAGCAATGGTGAGTCTAATAGTGTCTTAGTGAAAATCTGTTCTGAGAGGAGTGAGTTTGTCCCTACCAAGCTCCCCGGCCTCCCCGCTCTCCCATCACCATTGCTCATCTCAGGCTCTGCTGAGGCCGAGCACAAGGAACTGCTTTTTTTATTTGTTTTTGCATGTTTTGTTTTGTTTTGTTTGCCATCTGTACTTTGACTTCTCAATGACTGTTCTCTTTTAAAAAGGAACTTTACTGGTTTAATGTTGAATGTGATAAAAATATTGTATCTTCCCTCACCAGCTAATAACTGAGCTTTAAGAAGCAAGATATTGTGAAACAATCCTAGTCCCTCTTTTATTTACTTAACACTAAAAAAATTAGGAAATATTGAGCAAAATTCTCAGTTTGAAAAAAGGTGGAAACCATGTTGCTTTGAAATACAATTAATTGACACTTCCCAGGTGCTTCCTTTATCTGTGGTTCTTGCTTCTTGGTCTTTGGGTGACCAGTATCTCGTTACCACTGGTCGCAAACCCCGTGCTGTCCTAAGGAGGTACCCTCCAAGCAGCCTGAAGTTGGGGTTCTGTCCACCCATAGCTATGCCATGAGGGTTGGTTCTCTTACAGTTGGCACTTGTTTTTGAAGGAAGGAAGCTGACGGGATGTTTACTTCACATCCTGTTTTCTAATATGGAGCAGAAGGAAAGTAGATTGATTAGGATGCTTAATTACTGATTGAGGCTTGGTCTCTAAATTGCTTGAAAAATCAGTTTAGCAAAAGTAATTTCATAAGACTTCCATTTCCTGTCTTGAACTACCCATTGCTTTTATAGATGATTTTGATGGACTACTCTTATATTGAAGTTGCTTCCTAAATAATAAGCCAGGACCTAAATAGAGATCCTTTTGTTCAATCTGATAGATCTACGGTAATTTTATTTTTATTTTTTAGATTAAGAGTAGTTAATGAAATTGCCAAACCGTGATGTGCCATATCATGATACAGCCATAAATACAACAAACAAAGGTGCCTGCATCCAGAAACTTCTTTTTGGTGCCTATATTGGGAAATATAAATTTTTTCATTGTCATTTATCTCCAGGTATTTTAGACCTTGCAATAACTCATTTTTGTTTTGAGCTAGCTTTAGATCATAGGACCATTCAGAGTTGAAAAACTAGTTAACACACGTGTCAGAGCTTCATTCCTGCTCAACAGAACAGGACTGGATGTTCTCCTTGCTCTTTCAAATAAGGAATTTACTCAGACCCTTGGCAAGGCCAAAGGAAGAAGTCTTTGTGGGCTACCTGTGCTGGAACTCCGCGTTTTCTCTGCCAGATGAAGCAGATAAACTGCTGAGCGTGTTCTGGCGCTCGTGGTAATGCAGCCAATCTGCGTCTAAGTCTCAGATCTTCCTGTGCATCGTGGGGACGCATTTATACCACTACGTGTTTTGGGGTGGTAACCTCTTGTCAGCAGAGTTAGAGACGTGCTTACGAGAGGAGAGGAAGAAGACTGTTGGAACTGTGTGTCAGCCTCTTCCGGCACAAGTTCAAAGTGTGTGTGCGTGCGTGTGTGCACGCGTGCCGTGCGCGCTGGGGGCTGGCGAGGTCAGACTCGGGGACATGTGGCATGGAAACACTGGGCTGCTTCACCTCGCGCGACAACACACCGTCCTTCATGCGGAGCAGGAGGCCTTGGCTCTGGCCCCCAGGAGTGTCTGGGGCGTCCCTGCCTTCGGCCTCCTGGGGGTCGCACCGCCCTCTTCTCCCAGCTGGCCTCTCCTTGCGTTGCAGAGGGCTCCGTTTTGGGCAGACAGAAGGCTGCTTGGAGCGCTCTTCTTCCCCTTTTGCTCAGCCGGTCTGGGGAGAGGATAAGTCCCTTTCAGCCTCCAGCTGGAGAAAGCTGTGAGTCCTTCCTCTACCACTCACCCACGGGCCCATCCAAAGGATTTATTTCCTCATTGTCTTATAACTGTGTGTTCCACTTCCTTGTCATTTAGGTAATATCAGTGTCTCAGTTTCCACAGGGCTGCTGATGCAAAGTACCAGAAATGGGTTGGCTTTTATAACAGAAATTTTATTTCGGGTAAAAGCTTACAGTTCCAAGGCCATGAAATGCCCAAATCAAGGCATCAGCAGAGATGCTTTCTCACCAAAGTCAGCTACTGGTGATAATGGGGTCCCGCCACATGGCAAAGCAAGATAGCCACCCATCTCTGCCACGGCCCCTGCCTTCCCCCCCAGAATCTGCTGTCTCCTGGACTCAGCTGTGGGCAACCAGGCATAAGGCTTGTCTCTTTCCCAGCATGCTCTCTCTCAGCTGCTCTGCTTTCTTCCTGAGTTCAGCTGTGGGCTAGCAGGCTTGTGGCTGTCTCCTCAGCCTTGGGCTGCTCCATGGGCCCAGCCTCTGGGGGCTTCATGCTTAAGCTTTGGCTGCTATGATCCTTGAGTCCTCAACTGTCAGGGTCAAAAATGGTGGCCTCCTTTCTCTGTGTGTCTCCGTTTATATAAAGCTGCAATGAAAGAGCAGAGACCCAACCTCGGTCACACCTACTGGTATCCAATCAAGAAGACCCCACACCCACAAGAATGGATTAGTTCAAGAACATACTCTTCTTCTTTTTGGGGTTCACCAAATTCAAAACGCCATGATCAGGAATGAGATTGCCATCTTGTTCGGGTTTTTTAATTTAGCTCTTAGGGGGAGCAGGAGTAGCTCAGTGGTGAGTACCTGCTTCGCATGTGTGAGGTTCCAGGTTCAGGTTCAATCCCTGGTACCTCCTATGGAAAAATTTTTTAACTTATGGTAATTTAACTTTTAGGAAATGCATTTTGTCTTAGTTCCTGAATGTAAAACTTAATGTATAGTCTTTCATAGTCAACAGTTATGCTGCTCACCCACCACTGTGCACAGTCGACCGTGGCTAGGAGGTTGGACTTTAGAATTAAGCCAGCTGTTTTGACCTTTAGCAAGTAGCTTAATTTCTAAGCTTTGGTTTTTTCAGCTAGTAACCTGCTTGGACCGAGATAACGCACGTCGGGTGCCTAGGACAGTGCCTGGCCCTCGTGGCTGGGCATGACACTGCTGGCAGCCGCGTGGCCGGTAGGTCCTGATCCAGCCCCAGACCCCGCTGGGCCTTTCATAATACAGTTGCTAAGCTGTGATTAGCGGGGACTTCTGCTGGGCACTTCGAGCTCCCCAGAAATGAAGCCCCTGTTCACCTACCCAGTCTGGGAGTCAGAGCACTTTGATGTTTTGAATCAATATGTTTGGCATGTCTTGATTTTGTGGGTTTCTTCTCTGTTTTAAATTTCTCACTAGGGGCCTGGAGGGAGAGATAGTCATTGTAAAGAATCTACAGTATTGAGGAAAACGTGTGTGTGCATGTTTGTGAGGAGGTGACGGACGGTCTGGCTCTGCGTTGCTAGGCCAGTGGGCAGCTGGACGGCCTGCATTGTTCTCTTAAGTTCCGGCTTTTCTTTGGTGTAACAGGTCGAAGAACATGGACTGCTTGCAAGTTGACTTTTAAGTCTTGATCTGAAGACGTGATAGGCACTAACCACCACTGAAACTATTGCTTCGGCAGTTTGAGCTGTTCATCTGTCCGCGTCTTTCTCGCAGCGTCCTGGTGGTCTTTTTGTTTTCCAGATTAAGCGCGCACAGCTCAGTGCTGCCCTCTGCCGCTCCTCTGCTGCTCTGTACGCCCCCACCCCTGCACAGCCACCGCTCTCATTTTTGGCTTATCATTCCTTTCCTTTTGTATGTATTTTTACCACCTGTGTACCCCTAAACAGAAAACTGAGAAACGGTGTAACGTGCCACGTGGGCGAGCTGCCTGCCCGCTGCCAGCACGTCTTCCCGCCCCCTTTTCCACAGGACGCGTCCCAGCTTATTCAGTACCCTGCGTGCTTCCATATGCACATTAAATCAGCTTTCGTAAGGTCTCAGCATAACCTGTGGGGGGATAATTGCCCTCTTTACAATATCAACTCTTAAAATCTAGGATTAGGTACGGCTCTCCATGTATTTGGTAATCCTTTAAATAGCTCATAATTAATTTTTTATTTTTCCCCATAACAGAAATAAATACCTTTGTTAGACTTGTTCCTGGATACTTCATTTTTCCTGAATCTATTATAAATATTAACATTTTAAAACCTCTATTTTTCATATGTTGCTGGTATATGGAAATGTTCCTTTTCACAGAGGCCTTCCCAGACTCTCCCTATCTAAAATACACACATACTCACTCTGCATTTAGAACCGCACCGAATAGGTGCTCAGACAACATTTGTTGAGTGAATAAATGACAAAGCAAACGAAGAGGTTGGCCGTGAAAGCCCGGCCCCCAGGGCGCTCTGGAAGGCCTACGTCCTGGAGTCAGGAAAGGCTTCTCCCCGCTGTGTCCTTGGCCTCGCACTCTTGGTCGCCTTTCAAGTTGGACTCCACTAGCACTGAACTCTCAGAGCTCTAGTGGGTGTGACCTTTGCTTTCATTTTAGTGAAAAGCTATGTTGGAAGTTGCGGGAAACTTCGGCAGTACTAAACTACATGTTCTAAATCCTCCTAACTGTCCATCCTGCAAGAGGAAGTTCAGCTGCCCCTTGGGGTCTCAGGAGGTGTGTATTAGGGCTTGTCAGTTCTTGGGTTTGCTGTGGCCTGCTTGTTACAGCCTGCAACCGTTGTTTTCACTCTTTTGTAGAGCGAAATATCTTTTCTTCCCCCTTTACCCCAAATACACTTAAATAAAATCCTATCCTGGTTAGAGTAATATGATGTCATAGTGAATAGTTAATTCAATGGGAATAGTTACGTGAATAGTTAATTCAATGGGAAGTACTCAGAATGCTTTTAATTAAAACTTAACACACTTTCTTTCTCAGGGAACCCAGATCAAATATTATAATTCTTTATTTCATTAAAATTATCCACTCTGTTTTATTGACTGACAAAATCCTTTTATGCATTTGTCTTTTATTCAATGCTGAATTAATATTTGGCCCAGTTCTGGCTATCCTGAGTACGTTGTGATAGAGAGGACAAACTAACACTATAGAAAGGACAGTTACCTCTGCTTGTGGGGCTGGGTTCTCTTTTACATGCTTCTGCGTGTCCAGACTGTTTTATAGAGATTATCACTTTAACAATGGAAGAGAAACCTAATCCATTTTTCAGCAGAATACACCAAAAAATAAGCAACTGTGAATGTGCATACCAGTGCTGAAAACGTCTTATGAACTTGGCAAAAGCTGTCAGGTGTTGAATGAAGGAGAGAATTTAAAAACATCAAGAGAGGAGTAGTAGTGCTATATTAGAGTTTGGAGGATGTTGAGATTTGTTGTTGTTGTTGTTGTTCCTTTCTTTTGTTTTATTTGAGAATAGAGTAGTAAAGATACAGGGGCTTTCCATAAAAAGCCTGGAGCAACCAGGTCTGACTCATCCTGTTTGTTTTGAGTGAGCTAATGTCTGATGCCTAAGGAAGAGATTTTCCAGACATTTATTAGCTTTTTACTGCTTGTATCCTGTGTTTTTTCAGGCAACTTCATTTTTTTTGTGTGGGGGGTGGTTTGAATAATTCTTTATTTTTGGTATTCTCATGTGAGGACAAGCTTTTTTAGTTGGGTCCTAGACAGCAAAATGGAGTCAGGGATTCAGTCAATTATTAAAGGGAAAAAAAATGTTTAAGCTAGCATTAAAAAGAGTCACCTTTGAAAAACTAGATACTCTCGTTCACTCAGCAAGCATTCAATACCTCCTAAGTGCTAGGCACTGCTAGGGCTGACAGTAGGCAGTTTCTTTTGTGGTCCATGTTTTTAGTCCTAAGAAATTGTATTAGTTTTTCTTGTTGCATAACAAATTACCAATCGTAGTTACCTGAAACAGCTCACATTTACCCTCCCCGCGTCTGTGAGTCAGGAGTCTGGGTACGACTCAGGAGTCTGGGTCCTCTGCTCAGGGTCTCCCCAGGCTGAAATCCACGTGTCAGCCGGGGCTGTGACCTCACCTAAGCTCGGGTCCTCTTCTGAGCTCGCCTGGCAGCCGTGTGACTGTGCTCTGCCCGTTTTCTTGCTAGCTGTCAGCCAGAGACCACTCGGCTCTAGAGGCAGCCTCGGTCCTTGCCTGTGGCCCGTGGGCTTTTTCCAGGACAGCAGAACAGCACCACTGCTCCTAAAAGGCTCACCTGATTAGACAAGGCCCACCCAGGCTAGTCCCCCTTTGGATGCACTTAAATTTATAGCTTTAGCCTTTACATTTAGGTCTGTGATCCATTTTGAGTTAATTTTTTTAACAATTTATTGAAGTATATCATTTATACATGAACATGTATAAACTATAAGTGTTCAGTAAACATCATGATCTTACAAAACAAACATGCATAACATCATACAGGGCTCCCACACATCACCCCCCCCAAAACACCCTGCATTGTTGTGAAACCTTTGTTAACAAATCATGAAAGAGCATCGTCAAAGTATTACTACTAACTATAGTCTGTATCTTCCTCCCCTATACATTTTTTAAGGATTTATTTCTTTATTTACTTACTTTTATCCATTTTTACCACTTCCCACCCCATTTTTGCTGTTTCTGTATCCATTTGCTGGGCAGCTCTCTGTGTCTGTTTCCTGCCATCTCTTCTCATCCTTCTTGTCCTGTCTTCAATGGGATTCAATCCTTGGAACCTTCGATGTGGGAGGGAGGCGGCCTACCACCTACGCCACCTTAGTTCCTGGTTTTTCAGTGTGTCTCGTCTTGGCTCTCCCTTGTGTCACTCTCCTGTTATGTCATCATCTTGCTGCGTGGCTCGTGGGGCCTGGCGGCTCACCCGCGGACGGGGCCTGGTGACACATATTTTTCTTTTTTTTTCTTTTTACCAGGAAGTCCTGGGGGTCGAACCCAGGTCCCTCCATAAGGGAGACGGACACTCAACCACCCGAGCCACATCCTTCCCCTTGCTACGTCTCTTAAGGTTGACCAGATACCCAAAGTTACAGTCTTTTTCTATACAGGATGGTCATTTAATAAATCAGGCTTAGTTTATCACCACCATTCTAAAAACCAGACCTAGGGGAAAAAAACTAGGTCTGGGAACACATGCACGGTTTCTAATATAGCAAATGTTTCGCCTACCCTGATTATCACAAAATCAGGACAGCGAGAATACCCGCACTTGACTTACTCTTGGATATGATGTGGATAGGGTCGGCCTTCCTTTTTACCCCCTTACAGATTACCAGTTTTTCCAGCATCATCTGTAAAAAAGGCTTTCCTTCACCCATTGAATTGCCTTGACACTTTTTTCAAAAATCAATTGGCCATATGTATGTGGATTGATTTCTACCTCTCTATTCTGTTCGGTAAATCTATTTGTCTTTTCTTTGTAGCAAATACCAAACTGTCCTGATTACAGTCACTTTATAGTAGTCTTAAAATCTGGTACTATATAACTTTAATCTTTTAAAAATAGTTTATTCCATGTTGTTTGCATATATTTTTAAGTGAATTTATCAATTTCTTTTTTTTAAATGCCTGCTGAGATTTTGATTGGGATTGTATTGAATCTATAGATGGATTTAGAGAAACTTGACATTTTAAAATACTGAATCTTTCAATTCATGAACGTGGTATATCTCTCCAATTATTTAGGTCTTGGATTTTTCTCACTAATGTTGTGCAGTTTTCAGTGAAGAGATTTTTTTCGTGTTTTAAAAAAAATTCTTGTTTCAGCCAGTGCAATAAGGTAAGAAAAGGAAATATATGGTATACAGATCAGAAAAGAAGAAATAAAGTTGTTTCCATGGGCAGCTGACATAGAAAATCCCAGAGAATCTACCAAAACCTAACACTAATAGGTCAGTTCAGCAAGGTCACAGATACAAGATCGACATACAAAAATCAGTTTTATCCTATAGACTGACAGTGGACACATGGACACAAATTTAAAATGGAGTACCTTTAACAATTGATGAAAAGTGGAATTTAACAACATATATAGCTCTTTTATGATATAAACAACAAAATGCTGATTAAAGAAATCAGAGAAGATATAAACAAATGGAGAAAACTGTTCATGGATTGGAAGACTCAAGATAGTAAAGGCATCAGTTCTTCCCAACTTTATCTATAGATTTAACACAGTTCTTATAAGACCCCAGCAAGTAATGTACAGTAACGAGAAACTGTTATTTTATGATCTTTTCATTAAAAGCTTGATTGAAGACTTAAAAAAAAAAAAAAAAAAAAGATCCCAGCAAGACTGTTTGTAGCTGTAGACAAGATCATTCTGAAGTTGTATGGAAAAGCAGTAGAATCGGCAGAACAGTTTTGAAAAGGAGGAATAAAGTGGGAAGACTCACTCCCAGTGGCTTCAGGCCTTATTCGCTTGCTCCAGGAATGAGACTGGTATTGGTGAAGGGTCAGGGACCCAGGTCAGTGGAACAGAGCAGAACCCAGAGACGGCCCGCACAAGTGTGGCCAGGCAGCTGGCGCAGAGGTGCAAGGAGCCGTGCCAAGAGGTTCCCTCACGGGCTAATGGAAATGTTTTAGAGCTAGAGAAAGGTGATGGTTGTGCAAACTTGGGAATGTACTAAATGCTACTGAAACTGTACACTCTAAAATGGTTAGTTTTGTGTTGTATGACTTTCACTCAATAAAAAGGAAAAGCTCAGACAGGAGGAGCCTGGCACTTAGAGGGCCCACACTGGCCCTCCTGTGGCTGCACCCCATTGCCTGGGCCATGTCGATGCCCTGGCAGAGCACCCGCTTCTGTGTTTAGATCCTGCTCTGCTTCCAGGCCTGTGAGGGCCTTCCCCTGGGGCCTCAGCACAGTCGTTGGGGCAGCTCTTGCAGGAACTAGGGCAGAGGGCATAGAGCTCAGTGTGGGTGCTCCCAAGCACAGGGCAGCTGCATCCACAGGCTTCCGCACCCTTCCGCAGGCTGGCAGAGTCCTCGGTGGGCAGCTGTTAGTTAGGTGCATTGGTTCCTTTGTTTTTAATTATGTAAAATATTTGCATGGTTCCCAAGTCAAAATACCTTGGAGAGGTCTAGCTCCTGTCTCATCTCCCTCTTCTCCCTTCCCATCAGTCCTCAGTTTTATTTGTTGCTGCTTTATCCTACCACATTTCCTTGTTAAAATATAAGCAGTAGGGAAGCGGATGTGGCTCAAGCGATTGAGCTCCCACCTACCACACGGAAGGTCCCAGGTTTGGTTACTGGTGCCCCATGGAGAAGATAAGCAAGACAGCGAGCTGGCACAATGGGCAAGTGTAGTGAGCTGATGCAACAAGGAGACACAAAGAGCAAAGACAATGAGAGACACAGCAAAGCATGGAGCTGAGGTGGCTCAAGTGATTGAGTGCCTCTCTCCCACATGGGAGGTCCCAGGTTCGGTTCCCGGTGCCTCCTAAAGAGAAGACAGTAAGTGCAAACACAAAAAACAACAAGGGTGGGAAAATAAATAAAATAAATCTTTTATATATATATATATATATATTATATATAAGCAATGGTACATGTTTTTGTTTCCCTACCATTTCTTATACAAACAGAGGTGTATTACACGTTTCAACTTGTACCTTGCCTTTTTCATTCAGTAGCACATGTTGGGAATCACTTTATAGCCATCTCTGGAGCACTTCCTGATTCCTTTCTAAAGAGCACCAACTTCCATTTCCCAGCCAGCACATGGCTTGTCACCCTGTTTTCTGTCAAGGGACATTTGGGTTGTTCCCAGTCTTTGTATCACAGAAGTGCTGCAGTGAATAGATTTGTGCATATGTCCTTTTGTGTTTTTGCCAGGTACTCTTTTACCTACTATTTTAGGATTATACATAAGCAACAGATAATTTATAGTTAGCCAGGTTAAAATTTGAGAATCTTTATTTTTATAAAGTATATTTACATAGTGCTTGATCTTTTTTCCAGAATTCTTTCACAGCTACAAAATCATTTAACCTCACAAAACCCCAGTGAGATGATTAGTTAGGCAGTGCTTGAGTTCAAAAAGAGGGTTTGTTTGAAAGAACTAGTTACATACATACATACAGACAGACAGACAGACACACATACACACATATATACATACATATAATTTTCTTAGTCTTTTTTTAAAGTTCTCCTTTCCAACATGTTTGGTTAACATCTCTGTTAAGTGGAAATTAAATCTCAAATCAGATGTTTATTAAGTAATGGAAATAAAAACCTGACCTTTGGAATAGTTTATTGTTTTTAATAGATGGCAATTTTTAAATTTCTCTTTGTAATTTGTTCAGTTTAAGCCAACAGATTAAATTTTAGAATCCTCTAGCACAAGCCCAGTTTTCTGTCACGGTGTGTTTGACTTCATTTTAGAATTTTAGAAGCCCTGGGATAAACCTGCTGCTTCCTCTTCAGACAGACAGCCCTCTTTCTGCACCCACCAGCTGGCACGGAGGCCTCGCCTGAGGCCACGGCCGGGTGGCCAGCGTGTGCTTGGGCCTCTGAGCTACAGCCTGGTGAGAGTGTTTTTTGTTTAAACCGTGAATCCATATGCTTAACAATCTGAAGCGATTTAGATTCTCAAACCAAAGAGGGTTCTGAAAAACCCACTTTTAATTTGTACTTTGTCTGTGAGGCCATGTCACTTCAGTAGCTGTCAGGAAAGGGCTCTGGGATGCTCTGGGCATGCGTGGTTTGCCCATTTGATAAAACTCACTTCCACGCTGACAACTGTGTTTGCCACATGCTGTTTCTCTGGAGAGATGCCAGAGTTCCCACGGAGTTTAAAGTATATCGGAATTTTAAATTTGGTACTTTTAAATGACTTGATGCTAGGAACCGGCTGTGGCTCAATTGGTTGGGCTCTGGTTTACCACGTGGGAGACCCCGGGTTCGGTTCCCAGGGCTTCCTGGCGAAGGCAAGCCGCCGCACAGTGAGCTGACGCAGCAGGGGGAGATGAGCAGACACGGAAAAGCACAAAAGCAAAAATGAAAACAGCGAGCACAAGCAGCAAGGGGGGGGTATATAAATAAATAAAAATAAATCTTTTAAGTAAATAAATAAATAAAATAAATGAGCTGATGCTGTGGGAATTGTGACGTCTGTGGAAAATTGTCCTGCGGGCGCCACGCCAAGTGCCGCGTTGTTCAGCCTCTGATGGTAAACCAGTTACCAAGCCATCGCGGCGAGGCCAGAAGGATGGCAGGTGTGGCCTCGGCCTTCCGGCTAGCGTGCCACCCACCTCCCTCGCTCCAGCCCCACGGTAGAGAGTATCGTGGCAGAGGCCCTGGACCTTCCCTTTGGGCAGCAGCTGGATGACAGCAGGGTGACCCTGATGCCAAGCTCAACAGGGATTTTTAAATTCAAACTGGGGAGAATATAATTTCCTTAGTTTCAATGACTTCCTCCCAGCTCGTCCTTCATGGTCATTTCTGTCGTGCTCAGGGGAAGTGCTGCACCCGTGTCGTGACACATCCTGTGGCCACAGGGCCTTTGGCCAGGGCATCTGGACCCTTTGCGGCCTGCCCAGCTGAGCCAAGCCCCTGAGCGGGAGCTTATTCCTCTCTCATCCTGCCTGGTGGCTCTACCACAGGGGAGACATCCAGAGGGGCACGGGCTGCCAGCAGCTTCCCGGGAGGCCAGGCTCCTCTGGGGGCCTGTGGGGCCGGCGGTGCTGCCGGCGGCCAGAGAGAAAGCAGTGCCAGTGCAAGCGAGGCCCACCCGGAGGAGGGCTGGGGGCACGTGGGCATAGCCAGGACCAGCTGCTTCCTGCCTGCACGCTGAGGAGCATAGAGTGCTCAAGAGGGACGGGCAAGGGGGCTGGGTGGTCACATGGAGGCACAAGTGCTGGGAGTCTCGGTCTGTGGGGTGCTGCGTGGCTTTGCCACAGCAAGTAAGGCCTACGACTGCCTCCAGCTGCTTTCAAACAGACCCAGGATCCGTCAGGGGAGAAAGTGGGCCTTGCTAATCACAAAGCAAAGTGCTCTCTTTTCAGTCACCCCAAAGGCCTTGATGTTAGAATGGGAAGGTTGATTCAGGAGCTTGTTGCAAAGTGTTGTGCTCTAGCTGGACTCCAGTGCCTTCCCCGCAATTGTTCCCCTTCACAGCCCAGAAGTCAGTCTGCCGGGGGTGGGGAGGGCACCTTGCCACTCGTTGCACTGTGCAGAGAACGTTGAGCTGACGTGGCCCTTTCTCCAGGTATCCTTCCCCCGGGCCTCTAGGACCCTCGCCATCGTCTGGGTCTTTCACAGTGGAGTCTTTTGCAAGGCCACATCTGCATGTAGGTAGTGAGTGGGTTCCAGCCCCGCACTGCTTACAGGAAGCCTTTGCAGGCCCTTCCTCTTCTGCCGCCCTGCTCAGCTCCGACTGGGCCAGCATGCGCCCCTCAGCCACCTGTGCCCCGAGTGCCATCGCCTTCGGCGGCCCAACACTCCTAAAATGGGGCCCTCTGAGCTCTGGACGTGCCCCAGGTCGTATTGTCTAAGTGATGAGGAAAGACTTGTTACCGTTTACCACAATCCAAACTAAAGATCCCCCTTTGTTCCATCCTGTAATTGTGAGGTAACGGTGGGATACTAGGGCCACTGGAAACTGGGGAGATGTTTGGCCGTGTGTATGCCTCTTCTCTTAAAGTCATCTTTAAAGACCAGGTCCAGCTCACGGTGCTGCCCTTTTCAGAAGCAGACTGAAGTCTGGATTCTTCATCTAGCTCCGTCCCTCTCACCGGTCAAGCCTGGAGCAGGCAGTGTCCCCTCAGGGATGAGCTTGGGTCAGAGGTGCCAGCACCTGCTGATGAAGTGGAACAGCTTTGGAAAATAGTCTCAATCTGTATGTTGGGGTTGGAGCTAGGGAAACTGTATGTTTTAATTTTGTTTTTAAGTGTTTTTAATTTAAAAAAAAATACATGTTCACTCTTAACGTGCTTTCCTATTTACATAGAGACAAATGACACTGGTACAACCCTATTAAGTCATTCTACTTGCTAAGTCAAAGTTCGTCAAGCAACTGAATCATGAATATTTTCTTTCCGGACAGGGTGAATCAGTGAAGTACTTCCTGGATAACTTGGACCGGATTGGCCAGCTGGTGAGTAGAGACCCCCAGCACGAGAATTTGGGCCACCAGATTGAAAAACATTTGCTTTGAGACCAAAGCCACTCTACTTAGGGCCATATTGTCATCTCCAATCACCACGGACAGGACACACCAAGCCGCATGTCACCCTCCTGCTTGCATTTTTTATTAGGTGGGGGGTGGGAGTGAGCCCTCGGTGGTGAGGATTGCCTCATTCAAATGGAGGGAGATGCTCACATTCTCCACTGCTAAGTGAAGAGTTGAGTCTTGTTTCTAGAATGCCTTCACCCAGATCACCGTAAAGGAGTCAGAGCAGCTCTTTGGTCAAGGGAGGATTTCCTTTAACTTTTTTTTTTTTTTTTTTAAGGAAGTTGTAGGTTTACAGAAAAATCATGCAGAAAATACAGAGTTCCCATCTACGCACCCCAGCCCCATTTGTAACCCTTTGCATTAGTGTGGTACATTTGTTACAGTTGATGAAAGAACTTACAACTGTTGTAGTAACATGGCTTACATTAGGGTTCACTGTGTCCTGCAGTCCTTTGGGTTTGGTTTTGTTTTTTAATTTTTAGCCTAGTAACATACAACCTAAATTTCCCTGTCGACATTCACAGTGTTGGGCTACGACATTCACAGTATTGGGCCACAGCTCCACCGTCCATTAGGGTCTGTACATTGCAATTGGTTGGTGTCACTTAAATTTCTTTTAATCTATATGTTTCTCCCTCCATCTTTTTTTTTTTTTTTCAATTTATTTATTAAAATAACTGGATTATTTACTCTGTAGGGTTTCTTATAGTCCGGAGTTTGCTCTTACATCTCTGTAGTGTCATTTAACCTGCTTTCCTGCCCCCTTGTAGATCCTGTGAATTGGTAGTTAGATCTAGAGGTTTCATCAGATTCACGTGGTTTTATGCTCTAGTCACCTGAGGATTTTTAATAGTCCCAAATCAAAGTGGTTTGAGAGTTACTATAGCTGCCTGTGTGTGTTGCTAAAGACTTCAAAGAGTTTTCCAAGAATAACAAATATATTGCAAACTTTAAAAAATCATACTCTAAACCCTAAATTAGTTCATAGTGAAAGGTTCGGGAATGTATATGCTCTGGAAGTTAGAAGATTGACAATATCTCTGGTACAGAAATAAAAAGGAAGGTAATTTTCCTCTGGAGAAGAAAACTGGTGCGATTTCTCAGCTGGCACCTACCGACGAGTTTTCTGACCATTCCTCCTCAGACTGAGGTGCCTCTGTTGACTTTGAAATGACTACTGAATCCCTCTGCTTTCTGTGTCTTGGTTAGTTTATAATTCTGTCAATGTAATTTGCTTTTGGTATTTTGTTCAGTTTCATTCTGTTTCCCTCCACCCAATCTTCTGGTTCTCATTTGCTCATGCTCTTTCTTCCTTTCCTAAATTCCTCCCTTATGCCATGTTTTGCAGAATTACTTTCCTAGTAAGCAAGACATCCTGCTGGCTAGGAAAGCCACCAAGGGGATTGTGGAACACGACTTCGTGATCAAAAAAATCCCCTTTAAGATGGTGGACGTGGGTGGCCAGCGGTCTCAGCGCCAGAAGTGGTTCCAGTGCTTTGACGGAATCACGTCCATCCTGTTCATGGTCTCCTCCAGTGAGTACGACCAGGTCCTCATGGAGGACAGGCGCACCAACCGGCTGGTGGAGTCCATGAACATCTTTGAGACCATCGTCAACAACAAGCTCTTCTTCAACGTGTCCATAATCCTGTTCCTCAACAAGATGGACCTCCTGGTGGAGAAGGTGAAGACGGTCAGCATCAAGAAGCACTTCCCAGACTTCAAGGGCGATCCCCACAGGCTGGAGGACGTGCAGCGCTACCTAGTCCAGTGTTTTGACAGAAAGAGGCGAAACCGCAGTAAGCCGCTCTTCCACCACTTCACCACCGCCATAGACACGGAGAACATCCGCTTTGTGTTTCATGCTGTGAAGGATACAATCCTGCAAGAAAATCTGAAAGATATTATGCTGCAGTGAAAGAGGAAGCCTCCTTACTTTTGTCATCCTAAGCAGCCTCAGTGGCTATTGGTCAGATTTCCTGGTGCAGATTCTCTCTAAGGTCCTTGAGTGGGTTCCTGGGATCCGTGCCAGTGGCCACCTGGCTCCGGGGTGCTGGAAAGCCAGCCAGCCAGAAGCGCTCTAGGCAGAAGGACACAGAAACTGATGTTAGCTACTGAATCCTGGGCACTAGCAAAACTACTGAAAGCCAAGGGGTCACTTTGGTATTGATCTGTAATACCTAATAACACAGCTTTCCTTCTTTTTACTTTAACTTTATTCCTTTTCTGACACAATTTAAATCGAGGCTTGTGTGCGATGCACACTCTGTCTTTAGTGACAAGAGCATATAAACCAGGCGGCCGTGCAGGTGGCTTCTCTGTCTAACTTGCAGTCTTCAGTGGGGCGCACTAACCTGGAAGGGTCGCTCACAGCAGCTTGTAGGAGACTAGATGCGTGCTGATGCTGCTAACCTC
>PVKH010015943.1:5916-16002 GCA_004027955.1 Chaetophractus vellerosus
CACGGACAGGCAAGAGCCGCCACGGGCAGGGCAGGTCGCCCGCGAGTCCAGCGCAGCCAGCCACCCGCGAACTGAAAAGCCGGCCGTGATGGAAGCAGAGGCCGCCCACAAGCGGGGAAAGCCGCGCCTGCGCAGTGACCCAGTCTCGGCGCGTCGCCGCAGCAGGGGGGAAGGGGAGATATGTAATAAAATAAATAAAATCTTTAAAAAAAAAAAAAATTCAAATGAGTAAATGATACATATGTTTAACTAAAAACTAGGGGTCACGGGAAGACCTCTTACTGAAGACATGAGGAGGCCAGGACGCATAGAATCACTATAATTTTCATTACAGTTTTTGGAAACAGTACCCAAGATGTTTGAGAAAATAATCAAATAAGAATTATAAATTATGCCTAATTTAACAGTATACCTCTTTAGTCAGATAGCTGGTTACCCAATTTAAATATAAAAGTTGATAGCACTCTTGAAAAGGGTAGTCTAGGGATGTAAATGTCAATTGAAAGAAAGCCAGAGAATAATCTAGGGACTGAATAACACAGTAAACCCAGGGGTAGATGAGAATTGCAGTTAATAGTAGAAATGCAAGAATGTCCTTCAGTAAACTAGAATGGATGTACATCACTATTGCAGGGTGGTGGGAAGGTGGAGAAGCATGGGGAAAATACAATTAATGTAACCTATGGACTGTACTTAACAGCAATACTGTAATATTCTTGTGCCAATGCCAAAAATGTACTGTTAATAATTGGGGGGTATGGAAAAATATGCCAAATGTACGCAATGGACCATAGTTAGTAGTAATAGTCTGATGATATTATCTTATAATCTGTAACAAATGTTCCACAATCGTGTGGTGTGTTGAGGAAGGAGTGTTGTATGGGAATTCTACTCATGTGACAATTGTTTTGTAAGTTCACAACTTCTCTAATAAAAATATATTTAAAAAGTTGAAGGCACTCTAAACAATTCACATCAAGAGCATCTCTTGGTTGTGATTGAACATTATGTGTTGAAAATTGCCAAAATGATATCATTAATAACCGAAAAGCTCCACCTGTAGGTTTTTCTCAAAAGTAATATTGGCAAAAATATATAAAGATTTATATAAAATATTAGGTCTTAGGGGCCTGCCGTAGCACAGTGGATAGGGCGCTGGTTCACCATATGGGAGGCCCTGGGTTCGGTTCCCGGGGACCTCTCCAAAGCAGGCAGACCGCCTTGAGAGGGCAAAAGCCGCCATGGGCGGGGCAGAGCCGCCGTGGGCAGGGCAAAAAGCCGCCATGGGCAGGGCAAAGCTGCCACAGGCAGGGCAAGCTGCCCATGAACAGAGCAGAGCCGCCCACAAGCGAGGCAAGCCGCCTGCGTGGTGGGCTGACTCAGCGCGTTGCCGCAATGGGGGGAGACAAAAAACAGACACAGAAGAACACAAAAAGATGAACGCAGCAAGAGCAAGCAGAAAGGGGGGGGTATGTAACAACAACAACAACAAAAATCTTAAAAAATAAATAAATAAAACATTAGGTCTATTAAAAGATTAATTGAATACATGCAATGGAAGACTACTGAGATCTTAAAATGACATCTACATTTAGTGAATAAAGTTACTCAAAGTTATGCATACTGTGACAGTTTGAAGTTTGTGAATCCCCAAAAAATATTATGTTCTTGAACTAATCCAATCCTATAGGTGTGGGGCCCTTTGACTGCATTACATTTGGTTGAGGGGCCTTTGATTAGGTTACTTGAGAAGACCACTTTAGGGCTTATGATTGGACTCATCAATGAGGCATGAGCCAGCTCAGGTCTCCACCTTCTTGCTGGGCCTATATAAATGGAGAAACAGAGACACACGCCCACACACAGAGAAAGGATGCTGCCATACTGGTCCTGCCATGTGAGAGAGAGGACTGCAGGAAAACAGAGAAACCCTGAAAGGCTAAAAGAGAGGCCCTGGAGTCTGGAACCAGCAGAGACAAAAGAATGGAAAGAGGCCCCTGAGGGGCTGGGCCCAAGGAGCAGCTCAAGGCAGAGGAGACAAGCCCTGCATATAGACTTTGATGTGAAAGCATCTCTGATGGTGCCTTGATTTGAACATTTCACAGCCTTGGAACTGTAAGCTTTTACCCTAAATAAAATTCCCATTACAGGGAGCAGATGTGGCTCAGCAGTTAAGCACCCACCTACCACATGGGAGGTCCCTGGTTTAGTTCCTGGTGCCTCCTAAAGGAAGCAAGCAGATAACAAGCAAAAACAAACAAGCAAGGAGCAGGCATGGCTCAAGGAGCCAGATAATGAGCAAAAAAACCACAAAACTCCCACTATAAAAGCCAACCCATTTCTGGTACTTTGCATCAGCTGCCCTGTGGCAGACTAAGACACATAACATGTCTATTTTTCTTTCTGAAAATAAAGTATATATTTATGTTATACACCCATGCATGCAAAAAGATCCACGCAGACATTGGAGTCTGTGTCCTGCATGACACTGCAGTGACGGATCCAGGCAACTGTTATTCTGTCATAACCTACAAATTGTGCGGGACAGAGTGTAAACTATAATGTAAATCGTAATCCATGGTTAGTAGTAATGCTTCAATATATGTTCATCAATTGTAACAAATGTACCAAACTAATGAGAGTTGCTAATGTGGGAAAGTGTGGGAGGTGGAAAGAGTGGGGTATATGGGAATTCTTTATATTTTTTACGTAACATTTATGTAATATAAACTAATTTAAAAATAAAAAATTAATTTTAAAAATCCATAGCAAAATGGTAATGATTACAAGTCATTTTTAATTTCTTCTTTATATTTTCATAAGCACATAATATAGCTTAAATCAAAATATCAGATTTCTACTTAAAAATAAAATAGTTGTCAAATCATTCACTCTAAACGCCTGGTCTTAAAAGCTTTGATTTCTGAGAAACGATGCAAGAGAGAAGGAAAATGGGGTATTAATACAAAAAAAACAAAACAAAACAAAACATAGATAAGGAAAACACAGCCATTACATATTCACACATAGAACCTGAAAAGAACTATGCAGTCAACTTTCAGGAAAAAGGGGGAGAAAACTATGATATAGAAAGTTCATTAATTTTAGATAGGTTGAATCTTTGATTTCTGCGGGTTCAAGAGGGCGTGAGGTGGGAAGTCAAGGAGGATTAGGAAATTAGTTATGAGGAGGAGACTGGCACTTGAAGGGTTTATAGGGTATGTTACTGTTCAAGTCTGTTCCATTAGCCCAGGTTTGAGCTGAGACCATCCACCAGCTCTGCCCTGAGCCTCCAGCCTTCAGACTTTGCTCCCCTGAATTAATAGCAAAACTTCAGATATTTAATCACTGACTACCACCGCTCCCCCATGACTGACCTCAAAGACACCTCAACCACGGACACCCCATTACGGACTCCTACCTGCTCCCTTTCTAGAAAACACCGACGTCATCCCCACGCACTCCTATAAGCAACACACGACGTAGCCGCCGCTCCTACCCGTCACTCAGTTTCACGGCCAGACCCACACCTTGGCCCTATTCTCTCTGGAAACCCACAGCGATGTCTTAACAGCTAAACTTACTTCCCAGAACTTCTTCCACTTCTGTTCTCCTGATCCAGCCTCCTCGCTGGCAAAAGTTGTAGGACGAGATTCCACAGCGTTTCTATGGAGAAGGGATCACTGAGTTTCTGGCTTTCCCTTATGAGGTAATAAGCCCGCGCAGTCGCCGTCCTGGCTCCCTGGGGGCGGCCATCTTTGGATGCCTGACGTACGGAAAGTAAAGTGGCCGCTTTCTCGCCCGTAACCAGAGAGGGGCGCGACGGGGGAAGGAGCTTCGAGGTCACACAGGCAAACAAGACGTAGGGAAAATTGCTCTGAGACTCCTGGGCACAGGAATTAGTCGGTCACCGTCTCCTCTTGAGCGTGGCCGTGGAGGACACAAACTTTTCACGACCCAAACGACGCAGCGCGCATTTTTGTCAGCGGCCGTTACGGCTGGGACGCCTCAGCTCGGCGGGAAGAAATTGAAATAACTTCTGGGCTCCTGGATCACAATGCTAATTGCGAGAAGTTTTAGCGGCCGGATAAAAACTTGAGGCTTGGGGGGGGGGGGGTAGTTTGCACTGTTAGGAGCACCGCGGGCGCCGCCACCTTAGAGGAAGGCCGTTGACCGTAAGGCTGAGAAAACGCTGTTACCCGGGAAATGGAAGCCCTGGGTAAGATCAAGAGGGTTTAAAGAGGTGACGTGGCAATCGGGATGCGCTGATCATGAAGTGAGCTGGAACTGGTCATTGAGAGCACCTTTCCGCCCAACTACAAAACCTGCTGCACCCTAGACGACCGCTGATAGTCTGTCGCTATTGATTGGTTTTTATTTTTTGAATGGAATCACACTGTATATACTCTGGCTTCTTTCACTCAGCTTGTTTTGAAATTCTTCCGTGGTTGTGAACTTTATTAATAGTTGGTACCTTTTGGTTGCTTGATATTCCATTGTGTGGGTGTTCGAAAATGTGTTTAATCATTTCATCCGTTGGGCATTTGTGTTGTTTTGCTTTAATTTTAAGTGGAACTGCTATGGACATTCGCGTTACAAAAATAAAAGGACCTCAAAGAACTAGACCTTACATAATCTAGGCCTCTGCACCAACTCACCAAGACTCCTTTGCTGACCATTTGCAAGCCTGTTAACCCATTTCTATCCCTTTCCTAGCTCAGTTTCTGCCCTCCTCCCTGGCTAAAAAACACTTACTTTGAGAACACAGGTTGTCACATTCTGACCCGTTTTGCCTCCTTGTTCATGTTGCCTGCCACCCTCTGAGGCCATCATGACTCTCACAATCCACCTGGATGAAGAGGATCTGCTCTATCTGTAACAGTTTTCTTAGTTCTATCCAAACCAATTCTCACATCCCTCTTCAGTACTCTGGTCCCAACCATCTTTTATCCCTCACCTGATAGAAACGAATTGTCCCTAATTGTACCTTTGGCCCGTTCTATCTAGTCACCATAGAGCTGGCAGGTGATTTTGGTAAAAAATGCAAATTATGAAATTCAAATTCTCTAATAACTAGTTACAGTATAAACATTAAAATATCAGTATGGCCAACAAGGGCTACCTGATCTTGCCGCATCTCTCATGTCCTACCACTTTGCCTTCCTCCCTCCATATAAGCCATAACGGTCTCTTTGCTATTAGGAGTTTGACAAAAATGTCCCTGCCTCAGAATCTTTGTACTTGTGGTTCCCACTGCCCTGGAATATTCATCTTCTAAATATACTCTTATGCTTCTAAGTTCTTCCTTCCTTCAGGTATCTGCTTACCTCCTCAGAACAAAGAGTATGTCTGTTCCTCCCTTCCTTCCTCCCTCCCTGCCTTTCCTTTTCTTTCTTTCCTTCTCTTTTTTTCCTTTTTCTTTTTCCCCCTTAGATGGCTCCCTCATCTGTTTGCTTGTTGTCTGTTTCTTCTTTAGGAGGCACTGGGAACAGTACCTGGGATCTCTCATGTGGGAGGTGGTTGCTCAAGTGCTTGAGCCACATCCGCTTCCTGCTTGTTTTGTTTTTGCTCACTGTCTGCTCATTTGCTCGTTGGCTTTCTCATTTTTTCTTGTTATTTGCAACTTTTTTTTCCCCACTCAATCTGCTCATTGTTTGTCTTCTTTAGGAGGCACCGGGAACTGAACCCTGGACCTCCTGTGTGGGAGGCGGGTGCCCAACTGCCTGAGCCACATCTGCTCCCCTTTCCTTTCTTTTTTAAAGCTTCTTAAAAGAATCTTCAAACAAGCAGCACACAGAGTAAGCATATCCTATAATGTTCTGTCATTCCAAATATGCTGCCTGGCTCCCTTCAATTCACTTAGCTCTTGGTTCAAATGTCCCCAGAAGACCTCAGAAAACTCTTAAATAGCTCTTCCATGTACTTACTATCTTGGATTTTCTTCATAACCCTAATTGCTACATGATAGTATATCTCTTTTACTGCCTGCCTCCCTCACTAGACTGCAAATAGTTACTTAGCCTCTTTGTTTTCCCTCACTAATATAGTCCCAGTTTTTATAACAGTACCTGCCACAGTTTAGGTGCTTCAAATATTTGTTGGAGTGAAGTACCTAATAATCCACATTTGTGATGGAATTCTGAGACAGCCACTTCATGGTAAATTTCATTTTACTCTATAAGCAGGACTCCCAGGTTCTAAGCAGGATTTGTTAACTTTAATAGGCCAAGGGAAAGAACTCTGGAAAGAGAAGAGAGGACAAGAGCCCCACTCACAGGAGAGTAAGAAGGAATGATGAAGATAGGAGAAATCATATGTCCTAATTCAGCAGCTCACAAAGTTGGGAGCTTTGAAATGATGACAAATCTCAAGTATGATAGGGCTGTGGACAAATAAATATAAGGGCTCTTCTCCAAACATCCCAAAGAAGTCTTACCTCCTTCAACTCCCTATACTTTCTTCCATCTTAGACTGAGGTTCCATTCCTTTTTATTCTATGTATTCTGGGGATCTTTATTCCTTTTCTGCTCTCTCCCTTTTATATTCAGACACTGACCTTCTCTAACCACACACAACACACACACAACAAGTTTTTGGGACAACTCTATTCTTTAGAACAGCCATCTAATGGCTAATCTCATACATTGAGAAAACAATTTCTTTAGTCCATTCAACTTCATCTTCCAAATCAATAAATAGTAATTTTTATTCTTCTATGTCATGAGGCACATATGTTTCTAAAAGCCAGCATGGCTTGAAAGAACACTAAATTTTAAAATTAACTTAAAATAAATTATATTTAAATTGTTACATGTGGCTAGTATCTACTGAATTAGTACAAATCTATTAAGAAATTTAGACTCCTGGGTTACTTATACATTGTTAATAGGAATCCTTCCCCACCCCCACCCCTCAAGTCAAATCATATTATGCCCCTTGGAAAAAAAATATTTTAGGATTTTTTAACTCTACCTCATTCAAATCACAAAAATATTTGATCAAATTACTCTGTCCATTTCCCATAATATGGATGTTATTATGCCTCTGCATAATGTAAGGTCCTAAAAATTTATGGTAGGGCTGTTTTCAATGGATCCTTCTTCACATTGGTCTGGGAAAATTGAACAAACATATGTGCTCCAAATTCCACTAATCAAATATTGCTCCTTTCCTACCAACCAATACCTATAAAGTTTTAATTTTTAGCAACATTCAGATACCAATGATTTTATCTCTTTTTGCTTCACTTAGATGTTATAAGGCATTCCAGATAATAGTTGACAAAATCAAGCAGCTGGTGTGTATGTGTCCTGTTTAACACCAGATTACATCTCCGAATCCCTATATAGCTTTATGTAGGATAAGTGTATCAGGCTTTCCCGGTATCTGCAGCCATGTCATTTCTACACTTACTGATCATATAATGAGTTTCTACGTTCAAGGTATCTGAGTTTCTCTCCTATGGATCTTTTGTGACATAAAATGTGACATAATTCATTACTGAAGGCACTGCATTTGGAAGGTTTCTTCTCTGTAAATTCTCGGTTACTTCCTGAGGGTGCATATCTGGCAAGAGGCTGTTCCAAATGGACTATGTTTCCATTTGCTAGACGTCCACTGATGTTTAATGATAACTGAGGGAGTCACAGAAGGCGTTTGTGCAAGCACCATATTAATAGGGTTTTTCTGGCATGTTAACAGGGTTTCACCTGTATGTAATGAGATGTCATTCTCTGCACAAGGATTTCCAACCTTGACTGAACCTACATGTTTCTCACTCATGTGTATTCTCTATTTAGTAAGGCAAGACTTGTAGGCAAAAGCTTTCCTACACTCAATACATTCATAGGGTCTCTCTCCTGTATGAGTTCTTTGATGTACAATGAGCTGTTGCTTTGTGAGGAACGCTTTCCTGCATTCAATACATTCATGGGGTTTCTCTCCTGTGTGAATTTTCTGATGTTTAATGAGTCCTGACTTCTGTGAACAGGATTTTCCACATTCACTGCATACAGACAGGGTTTTTTTCTGTGTGAAATCTCTGATGGAATATGAGGCCTGTCTTCCAGATGAAGCCTTGTCCAGATTCACTGCATATATAAGGTTTCTCTCCAGTGTGAGTTCACTGATGTACAATAAAACATACTTTCTGGATGAAGCCTTTTCCACAATCATTGCACACATGGGGTTTCTCTCCTGTAGGGGTTTTCTGGTGTATAATGGGATGTTATTTAATGAGGAAGTCTTTGCCACATTCATTGCATCTATGGGGTTTTTCTCCTCTTTTATTTCTCTTGGGGATAATAAGCTCTCCTTTCCTATAAAAGGCTTTGCCACATTCAGCACATTCATAACGTTTCTCTCCCATGTAAGTTCCGTGGTACTCAGTCAGCCAGGACTTTGTGGTATATGCTTTCCTACATATTCTGCATCCATGAGGTTTCTCTCTTGAATTCTCTGATGATTAGGGAGCTGACACTTCTTGATGAAGTCTTTCCCACATTCACCGCATATATGGGGTTTTTTCAATTTTGTGAGCTCTCTGATGCTTAATGAGTGATGGGTTTTCCACTTTCAGAAAATTTTCAGTATGAACTTGCTTTTGCTTTGCATGGAGAAAAATTTTCCATCTCCATTACACTCAGCAGTGGTCTTTATTTCATAGCTTGTGGTCTGGTTGACTAAACTTAAATTTGATTTCAGTTTTCCCAAGGTTTTGCCTTAAAGGAGAATGACTTTGGTCCAGACAAATAATATTTTCAAATGCAATACATTCATGGCATTGTTCCAATCACTTCAGATAGGTTCAGTTTTGTGAGTGCCCCTGCAGATGACAGTCAACTTTCTCTATTTCAAGGAAAGAAGAAAACAATTAATGCCTAGGTATGGCTGGTTCTTTAGTGACAATTGCAGGATTTCAGTATATGAGAATCTCCAATAACGTTCTTTATCTCTTGGACATAGGTAAAAACACAATAATATGCATGAATCAAGTGATAAAAGCAATCGGTGTGTAAACAAACTTAGATAATTCTTAAAGAATAAATGTAGATATGGTTCGTTTTTAAACAGGGCCTTGCAAACCATGAAGAGAGAGTAAAAACAAGCAAGTCACTGTTAGAAGAAAAAATAGATGTTGAAAGAAAGCCTGATCCAAAATCATAGGGCTGTGTTCAGTCATTCCATAAATCCTTGTTAAATGCCCATTATGTACTAATCACGATGCTGGTGTTGGGGACTCATGAACATATTCCTTATTTTCACTGAGTCTGCAGTCTAGCTAGGGAAAACAAAATAAAATAAAGTAAAATGGAAAGCAGATGCCAGTCATGCAAAGTGGTTTGAAGAAGCAAAAGAGACTGGAAGAAGAGGAGGAAATGATAATATAGTTTGGAATAAGACAAGGCTCACCAGTGAATTAAAAAATGGGGTGGGACACAAAGTGAGGAGTTACAGCTTACTCCTAAGTATTGTGCTTTCATCAAGAGATATGTGGATAGTGTCTTTGAGAGGGTGAATATCATTGAGGTTTGGAATGTGGGAAAAATAAGTGGGTGTTTTGAAACATATCACATTTTTTATTTTTATTAGATATGAAAGTACAGACCAAATACCCAGTTGGATATCTAAATTTTGAGAAAGGGCTTGAGTGGGCATAGCAAGGTGGAGAATGTCGATATATATGTGTATATATATATAAATATTGTTTAAGGACAAAGAACTAGATGAGATCATCTTCACAGAATGTGAAGATTGAAAGAAGATTAAGGCATATGGCCTAGATTTTAGTCTTTCAAACATTTAGACTTTTGATTTGGAAAAGCCCACACATGGAAACCAAACAATGACTACACTGATTGGGGAAGTCAGCAAACATGTGACATTCTTTGCCATTCATCATCTTTATTCAAAATCTAGATATGCTTCCTGCATATCATGCTATCATTCTCCATGTTCTCTACAACACTGTAAACTTATTTCCCTAAATTTCTAAATATTCCATCTCTTCTGATCATCTTGACATTGATCTTCACACAGCCTTAAATTCTAGTGAAAATATCTTGTATTCAAAACCTGTAGTACATA
>PVKH010015944.1:0-15906 GCA_004027955.1 Chaetophractus vellerosus
TGATTTGTATTATAATCAAATTGCATCAAGCCTTGTATTTAAAGCTGTGGGGGTACAATTAATTTAGGAGGTAGTGCTTGACCACCCCGTCCTCCCCCCACAAAACAATTATTGCCAAGTAGTATTTGCTTAGGGTGGGGTTGCTCCACTGCCCGCAAGGAGAGTGACCACATAACGCAGCGTCTAAGGACGAAGGGTGCTGTTGGCGCCAAAGTCAGGACAGCAATGCACGCCCACATCGCCCTGGAGGGACCGGAAGCTATGGGCAGCCAACCCGTCAAGGGGTTACCTCCCCTAGCTAAGCAAGAGGCCCAGGGAGGACTTTGGATTTTATTTAAATGCGGAAGGCTTCAAGAGAGATTCGCATGGTCTGATTTGTTTCAAAAGAGCCTTCTGGCTTCTGAGTGGACACTGGACTGCAGAGCCATGGGCAGAAGCAGAGAAGCCTCCAGGCGTTCTCTGCAGTGGCCCAGGCAAGAGAGGGCCGCTGCTCAAACTAGGGTGGAGGGGTAGAGCAGGGAGGATGGGGAGGAATAAATACAACAATCGGAGCGGAGGCAGAGCTGACAGGACTTGATGATGGATAGGAGACGGGGGTGAGGGGGCTGGAGTCCAACAGCCATGAGCAGATGCAGTTGGCATTTACTGAGATGAGCGATTTCTTTGTGTGTCAGCAGAAATGTGCACCATGCCTTTAGCTTAATCAGGTGCCAATCAAGAAAAACTAGCGGCAACAACAAAATTGCTTGTGATGTGTCTCATACTATTCTAAGGGCTTTCCGTGTGTCAGCCCATTTGGTCTCATAACAACCCCGTGAGGTAGGGATTCCCGTTATCAGCATATGACCAGTGAGTAAGCTATAGCACAGAGAGGCTAAAAGCCTGGGCCCTACAGCCAGTGAGGGGCAGAGGCAGGGTTTGATTCTCCCGAAGGAGCTCTGGCTCCAGAGCCTGCCTCTTAACCGCTGCCGTGCTGCCTGCCTGTCAGTTTCACTCCATATCCAGAGGTGCAAGCTCCTGGAAACAAGGGTCACAGGCGAGAGAGTGCAGGCTGACTCAACCTAGACTGGAACACCCGGCTGCTCTTCCCCAAAGAAGTTTAGGAAGAGAGCCACTGAAAGCAGAGGGCTACACACTCATCCAAAATGCAGCTGCCAGCCCCTGGGCTGCGTGAGCTTCAACCCCATGTCTGCTGTGCTTTGTGGGCGAGGAGGAGGCACCTTTCCTTCCTCGTTTTTCCCACTGGAAGTGCACTCACTACCGGAGACGCAGCCTTGCGCCATGGTTTAAGATGCTGCTCTGGAGCAGACTCCTGGGTTCAGGTCTCAGCTTTAGCTGGGCAGCTTTGGCCTATTACTTAACCTCCCCAAGTCTCAGTTTCCTCATCAGAAAAGTGGAGATAATGAAAGTATGTCAGAGATTGGCTAGCTTTTCACCAATTCCATTTCCCTTTCCTCCTCGGCATGAAGCTGGTCTGTATGTCTCAGCCTCTTTTTCAGTTAGGTGTAGCCATGAACTAAGCTGCGGCAGAGAGGGTAAGGGCAGAGGTGATGTATGTGACCTTCTGATCTGGCCCACAGAAATCTTCCCAGGACAGTGAACACTTCTTCCCTGCCTGCTGGGTGGACACAGAGGATCTAGCGGAGGACTCCAAGGCCCTAGGGGTGGGCCCAGCCGCAGGCTGGAAGGAGCCTGAGTCTCTAAAAGACTGTGTGGAAAGTGTCCTGCCAAGAGGATCATCCACGTTGGACCTTGGGGGAACTTGTATTGTGTTGAGCCAGCTTCTGGGGTTTGTTTGTGAGAGCAGATTGAATTATATATCCTGAGTAGTTCAAATACCTAGCTCCTACCTAGCTCATAGGGTTACTTTGCACTAAAATATCTATAAAATATCTGTATAAATGTGCTCTAAGAACATAGAACAAAAAGTGTCTCCATGGTTCTCCTTTGCCAGATTCTGTTACAGCGAGAGAATAAGGTAGACCTCAGATGAAATCATGCTTCTCCACATAAAGTTTCTTGTTGTGATTTACAACAATCTAATTTTCAAATAGATTATAATAAAATGAGCCGATCAGCAGGGAGATGAGCAGGTGTCACCTAGGGGAGTTCAAAGGGCTGAGTTTGGGCAGTGGATGTAGCTCAGCAGTTGAGCACCTGCTTTTCACGTATGAGGTCCTGGGTTCAATCCCGAGTATCTCCTAAAAAAAAAAAAAAGTGGGGAGCAGATGTGGCTCAGTAGTTGAGTGCTTGCTTCCCACTTACAAGGTCCTGGGTTCAATCACCAGTACCTCCTAAAGAAGAAGGAGGGAAAAAAAGAGGGCTGAGCTCTGAAGCTTTCTCTCACCTTCCCAGAGTCGCGTGACCTTACTCTGCGGCTAGGGCCAGCCCGGCATGACTCCACAGCCTTGCTGAGAGTAGCACCAATGCGTTTCTAACAACCTAGAGTCTTTCTTTTGGAACTCACCAGAAGTACCGTGTGCCTCCTACAGCAAGTGGTAGAAGAAGACTTTAAAAATTAGAAAATTGATCAGGAAATCCATGTTTAGAAATGAAAATCATACTTGAGGCATTCTTAGATTTTCCTTTTATGATCTGTAATTATTGTTATAAAGTCAAAGTCCCAGAAAAGCCTCAGAGATTCAAGAGAACATTCAGCAAGTTTGACCCAACAGGAATATTATCATAAGGAAGACTTAAGTCACTTGATAGGTTCACTTGTATATTTCCTTGCTTCTACACACCTGCTAAGATCTCTCTAGAATTATGTTATGTTGGCAAATAAATCTCTGGAAACTTGATATTAATTTTTCCCAGTTCACTTTCAGGCTCTTAAGATGTTATGCTCCATCATCCTCACTCACCATCTTGCATTTCTAACAGTATCACAAATCTTATTTTATGATACAGAATTGTCAGCAGATATACTGCTTGGGTGAAATAGAGAACATTTCATGGGTGTCTACAATGGCCTTGTAGATAAATAAGTCTATCATTTCAAAGATACTCATATGCTCACAAAAACCTCTCATCACTGGAAATTTTCCAAAGAACCAAAATGTGCCTGAAATAGGAAGCACCAGCTGAAAACACCCATTATAATAGCATGTAATTATCATGTAGACATAATCTCAAGGAAGCCGCAGACACATGGCTCAGTCCCAGAGGGTTGCTACTGTCAAACAAGTCTAATCTAGACAGGATGTCCAGCCTTTACACACAAATTTCAACATTCACAAAGAGGATATGATATACAAACAACAAAATTATTAAAATCCTTTCTCCTGCCCTTTTTTATAATACCTCCAAGCTCCTAGAAGCCTCACACTTTCCTATCCCAGAAGAGTTACTTATGCTTTCATACCAGTCCATCTTCCAGATTTCTCTCTTCATAAAGTCATCATTTCTTTCCACACTTCCCCAGCAAGATATGTCTGGCTTACATTCTCTTGGATACTGTAGTTCTCTTCTGTGATATTTGCTTTTCTGTCAGAAATCCATCTTCTTTGCTTTTGACCCTTTTTTCCTTCCTCATTCTACTAATTTTCATCAAGAAAGTCCAAAGAATTGCCTTCCTTTGTGTTGGAGGAAGGGTAGGAAACTGAGCTGGCCAAGCCAGCACCTTCCTTGTATATTAATTATTTTTGTCTCATCATATCTGTTGAGTATAATGCCAGTCAAATAAAGCCCTAAATTGTGTACATGTTGCCTCTATAGCCCCATTTCCAAAGAGCATTCCAATTTGACAGCAGTGCTTTGTGAAAATGGAGACAGCCATTTGCCTCTGGTAAAAGATTCAAGAAAGTTCAATGTGATAGCACCATCTCTCAAAGGCTCCACACAGCTGAGCTTTAGCTAACATAAAAAGTCCCTTCTGTCGCTTAGCAAAAGGAGAAAAGCTTATTCTCCCACTGGGACTAAATTAGGAGATGCGGCTGATCTGTCATATTTAGCAGCACTCCCATAATGCACCAAAGCTTCTGTGGCACTGATTAAAAGGAGAAAATATCATCTGTCTGGTAGAAAGAACTTGTAACTAAAACAAAAGTATTCTCACCCCTGACTAAACATTTACTGTCAACAATCTGTCTTCTGTATATGCCCGGAAAAACAACACTCCCAAATACACACACACACACACAAATGTTCTGTTCGCAATAAATCTGCTCTAAGGAGCAATTACTTTTTCTTTATCTTTTAAGCTAAATGCTCTGCAAATGACCGCCAGGATTTAACGGGCCTCCTTGAGTAGAGGACAACTACGGGCCACTTGTGCTGGTTTCCCAAAAAAAATAAAAGAGAAGCAGGATTATTTTCTTAGCCCTTTATGCTCATTATGTTACTCAATATTTGCAGAAACAGGTTTCATTGTTCCAAATTAACTGTCTAAGGTCTTTACCATAGGCTTCACTTTAACAGAGGGCACATATCTGGTTTTTCTTGTGCCTGTATAACATCTTCCCTGCAGACAAAGAAACCCTCTGTGTCTCGACCTTCAAAACCTGACACCCGTTCATCCCTCAGGTTGTCATTTACAACAACACAGTTTCCCTTTCTTAAGTGAGATCCAAATGTTGGGTGACCTTAAAATATAAAATACTTTATTCTTTGTGTCAATAGAAACAAAGTATTTCTTTAAATAATATATAAAACATATTTGTTTTACTTCCTAAGCTAACACCTCCAAAAGGGAAAGATTTCAATCTAAAATATACTACTATTTTTACAATTTAGGAATTGTAATTATAATTTATGATTATAATTATTTCATTTTAAATTTTCTTATAGACTGACAAAGTGTTTTCCATGTGAAATAAATTAAGAAAAAGCCTACAATAAACCAACCTCATGAAAATTACTCTAATTTTCTTTTTATCTTGCAGTGGTTTGAGACTATATTCTAAATCTCATTCATGTCTATCAATATAAACTATACTTATATCAAGTGGGGAAGTTATTTGTTACAGGAAAAAGCTAAATACCTAATTATATATTATATACTAATCACTAATGTATTGATTTGGGGATTTGCTACTCTGTTACCTTTCTGTCTCACGTACCATTTGTAATTTTTCCCTATTGTTTTTATGAGTCTTTTAAATCACAATATCTGATCTATTTCTACTTACTAGAAAGGAAAGATTTTAACTGTTTAACTTACGTCTATTCCAGCTTGGCAAAATTGTACTCACAGATGCTTAATAAAATTATCTAAAGATAAACCACAAACTATATATGCTGCTACGTGGTAATGAGAAGTTTATAGGACTAAAATTGAGCTATCCCTCCAAGTCCCATATCTGAAATTGAATGAGGCCTCCATTAGAATAGTAGAGATTGTCTGGAGTCTCACATTCAAAGAAGAGGGCGGTTTGGAAGCAGTCCCAAAGGAGAATGATAAACATGCTCAATTTTGGGGAAGTGGATCAGATGGGAAAGCAACTGTTCTAGTTTAGCAGAGAAAAGAGAGGGTTTGCTCACACGTGGTCCCCAAGCTTATGAGAGCAGCTGTAAAGAGGAAGATAATTAGCTCTTTTCTTTCTCTCCCTCTCTATTGAGAATAGATACAAGGAAATGCTTGTAGGAAAAAACCGTATATACCTTTTAAAAAATGCTTTGACCAGATGCTGAGCCAAGTTAGCTGTGCCATGAAGAAAGGTCGGAGATGAAGCTGGCCCCGTGTAATTTGTCCAGGGAGAGGTTTGTTTCTATTCTGTGGCTTTCTCTGATTTACATCAACCCAGCGACCCCACCTTGTGACTTGTTTTTTTTCTCCCTTTCTTATCAAATGTATCTCAATAAAATGTCTGATGAACTAATTCTTGTTACGGTATGTAACTTAGATTAACACTTAACTGTACTGTTCCTCAGTTTAACACAATAAATATTTTTGGAGCTCCCATTGCGTATCAGGCTTCAGAAGACCTTTCCGAACAAATATGTATAATGGTTAAGAAAAGTTCACTTAAATCTTGTAAGGAGGGAGAAAACTTTGATTGTTATGTGGCACATACTTAATGGTCATGAACCTGCTGAATGTTGCACTTTTGCCTCTCCATCTATAGAAGGAGTGTTCTTATCCTCGCACGGTTATTATAGTGACTCAGTGAACTGCTGCTCAGGAACTGCTAATAGTTCTGGAACTACTATTTTTATCTTTACATCACCTTCAGGGTTCAGAAACATTTAGAAAGCATGTGTGGATCATTTCTACTCAAAGGTGGACATTACAGAAGGGTAAAGAACGATGGGAGGACAAGCAAATTTTCCTAACAGACAAGTGGGCAGATTAAAACAACTATAACGACAACATTAAGAACAATTACTGGCTTCTGTAGCAAAACCTGGCAGAGCATTCTTCCTCAAAACTCTGTAGTGAGTTAAGAGTTGCAGAAACTGGACCAGTGCTGAATCAAGGAAACACAGCCTTAGAGGGCAGGAGCAGCTGGTGGAGCCCCTGCTGGCATACCCCCTCCCCCCTCCCTGGCACTGTGTGGAGCAAGTCAGCCCCCAACCGGGTCCCTGGCCCCACTCCAGAGGGAGCAGAGCAACCCCCATGTGCTTGTGGGTTGGTGCCAACCTATTAGGTGGCAGCCTAAAAGGAAACGTGTCACTGTTTTGCCCTCCCAAAACTTGCTGTGCAGACAGAAGCAGTTCTCAGGCAGCCAAAGCAGCATAATAAACAACTAAGTCACACCAGCCTGGGTCACAGGATTACCTGCTTTAAGACATTCAATAGAGCACCCAGGAAGTGAGGAAAGTCTGTTTTATAGGGAGCAGAAGGGACAATCAAATTCCTATAAATGGGGGATTTCCTAAGACCACAAGTGCACACAAGCCCAGGACAAGATACAAGATGAGAAAAGAAGGACAGGATCCTGCAATTCAGTATCACTTTGGACTGATCTTCTTTATAGGGGGCTAAACTTTGAAGGAGCACACCAGCCAATGAGGAGTCAACTTGCAAAGACTTTGAGAGGTGACTTTGCACTTGTTCATTTGTTTGCTAAAAGCTCTTGGCACTCAAGAAAATCTCCCTCATGACCCTAGCTGGATACAAACTTAAGGAACAGATAGCTCAAGGTCTAAATATCAGATTTAACTCTTTCAAGTAATGTAGAGTGCACAACCAAATATTACTAGAAAAACAAAGAAACAGAGAGTGATGACCCATCCAAAGGAACAATTTAAAAATCCAGAAACCATCAACAAAAAGGACACGATTTTGGACATATCAGGCAAAGGCTTATTAAAAAAATGATCTTCAGTATGCTCAAGGAGATAAAGGGACACACAGAAAAAGAACTAAAGGATGTAAAAAATGATGTCTGAGCAATATGAGAATCTCAATAAAGGGCAGAAATATAAAAGAGAACAAACACAAATCCTGGAGTTGAAGACCACAATAACTGAAATGAATTCTCTAGAGGGTTTCAACAGCAGATGGGAGCTGGCAGAAGAAAAAAAATCAGCGAACTTGAAGACAAGACAATTAGAATGATTCATGCTGAAAGAGAAAAAGAATGAAACAAGTGACTGGAGCCTAAGATGTCTATGGAACACCATCAAACATGCCAATATTATACATTACGTGAGTCCATGAAAGAGAAGAAAGGGGCAGGAGGAATATTCAAGGGCATAATGGCAGAAAACTTCCCAAATTTAAAGGAAAGTATGAATATACAAATACAGGAATCCCAGTGAACACAAACAGGATAAACATGAAGAGAATCATTCCCACTAACTTAGTATTCAAACCGTCAAAGACAAGGAGAGAATTCTGAAGGCTGCAAGAGAGAAGCACTGTGTATTGTACAAGGGAGTGCCGATGTGATTAAGTGCCAATTCCTCATTGGAAACCATGGAGACAAGAAGGCAGTGGGATGAAATATTTAAAGTGCTGAGAGAAAACAATTGCCAAACAAGAACTACATATCCATCAAGGCTGTCTTTCAAAAATGTGGGACAGATTAAGACATTCTCAGATAAACAAAGCCTGAGGGAGTTCCTCACCACTAGACCTGCCCTACAAGCAATGCTAAAGGGAGTTCTTCAGACTGAAAGGAAAGGACTGAGACAGGGGATCAAAGCAGCATAAGGAATTAAAGACCTCCAGTAAAGATAAGCACGTGAGGAATTATAAATGCCATACCATTATATTATATTTTGGTATATAACTCCATTTTTTTTACTTCTTACAGATTATAAGATACAAATGCATAGGGGATATCATCAAACTGGCAACATTAAGACATCCCCTGAAAAAACCTCCCCAGAGAATGAGCAAATGAAAGGACAAATCCCGTTTAAGCAGAACTCTAGAGGGTGGCAAATATGGGAGAAGGAATCCATAAACACTGAGTCAGAGAAAAAGAATAATATCAGGTATGAAATTTCCATACAGGACCCACTGGTCCACTGCTTCTCCCACACTTGGTCCTGTGGGCTGAACCACTCCCACTTCCCAGTGGGGACACAGATTATAGAACTGCTCACAGCAGGGATAGGACCCATGCATATCCAGGCACAGGCACCCAAATCCACAGAGACTGAGGGCAGAACACAGGGTCCCCAGGAGGAAAAAAAATAGATAGAGAAACTGTGGTAAAACTGTGCTGTAGAGACAACCAGCTAGATGGTTGCAGAGTAAAGAGCTCCTAGAATCAGGTCCTGCTATGGGGCAGTTGGTGATCACCCAGGCTATCTAGAGCACTTGTTTTGGGGCTCCAGGAGACCAGAAGTGCATCTGCAACACCCTTGAAAGAGTGGAAGGAGGAGATGCCCATCTTCAGAGAAGATTCGTGAGTAGAGCCCTCCACGCCATGGAGGCCAGTGCCCATCCTCCACTGTCAGCACAAACCACCTGGGGAGCTGTTCCGAGGCTAGAATTGGAAGCTCCACTTCCCAAAACAGGAGAGAAAGAGACGATTGGGCACCAACTTCAGCTACTGATTAGTAAATTCAGCTGGCTAAAGTATAACCCTAAGAACAGCTAAAGTTTGAACCTGTCCAAGTCAGAAAGAGGCCGGTTGCCGCCATCTTAACTCCGTGTGTGACATGAGGGGAAGCGGGGCTGACTGAAAACCACAGCGCTGGTCGGGACCCACTTCTTTCCATCTAGATCAGATTGCTGCTCTAGCCTAAGCCCCAGACCCACCTCGGGCAGGGAAGAAGCTGGGGGCAGCTGAGCCAGCCTCTCTAGGACAATACAGGCCACGCCACGGAGGCCGGTGCTCATCCTACTTTGGCAGCACAAGCCACCCAGGAGCTATTCTGTGGCAGGAATTGGAAGCTCCATTTCCTAAAAACAGGTGAGGGAGAGACAGTTTGCCACCGATTTCAGCTACTGATTAGTAGGTTCCGCTGGCTAAAGTATAACCCTGAGAACAGCTGAAGTTTGAACCTGTCCAAGTCAGAAGGGGGCCCGGTAGCCGCCATTTTGACTCCACCCCCAGCATGAGGAGAAGCTGGGCTGACTGAAAATCACAGTGACGGTAGAGACCGGTTTCTTTCACCCAGATGGGCCTGCAGCCCTACCCTCGGCTTCAGCACCACCTCCAGAAGGGAGGAAGCTGGCAGGCCCTGCACCAGCCTATCCAGGTAACTCCAGGTACATTTAGCTGGCACAGACCGAATAATCGGAAGTCTACCAGGGCAACTGTGGACATCTTGGACCTGCACTGCATAGATTGCTGCCCAAACCTGCAGCTCCATCCCTGCCCCAGACAGGGGAGAAAGAGGAGTGAAGCTTCATCAGTCTCTCTGAGCAGCTACAATCTAGGCCTGCATGAGTTGGATTATTCCACACAGCTGTGACTCTGTCCCTCCCCCTGGAAAAGGAGAAAGTTGGGAGAAGCTTCATTGGTCCTTGGGGCAAGGAGGGTAGCTTGAGCCTCCACAGCTTATAGCACCAACTACATCCTTGGCTCCTACGATACAACTAGCAAGGGAGAGAGGGCAGGAAGCCCTAAACCAAAGAGAAAAACTGTACCCAGAATAAATACATCTAGTAAGCCTGATGCCAAAACACCAACAAAAAATTACAATCCACACCAAGAAACAGGAAGCAATGGCTCAGTTAAAGGAACAAGATAAGCCTCCAGTTGACATAAAGGAGTTGAGACAACTAATCATAGATATTCAAACAAATCTCCTTAATAAATTCAATGATATGGCTAAAGAAATCAAGGATATCAAGAAGACATTGGATGAGCACAAAAAAGAATTTGAAAGGATACATAGAAAAATAGCAGCTCTTATAGGAATGAAAGGTGCAATAAATGAAATAAAAATACACTGAAATCATGTAATAGCAGATTTGAGGAGGCAGAAGAAAGGATTGGTGAACTCGAAGAAATGGCTTCTGAAAGTGAACATACAAAAGAACAGATGAAAAAAAAAGATTGGAAAAACTTGAACAACTTGAACAAGTTCTTGGGGAACTAAAGGACAGCAAGAGATGTACAAACATACATGTCATGGTTGTCCCAGAGGAGAAGGGAAGGGAAAAGGGAGAAGGAATATTTGAAGAAATAATGGTAGAAAATTTCCCAACTCTATTGAAGGACATAGATATCCATGTCCAAGAAGCACAATGTACTCCCATCCGAAAAACTCTGAATAGACCAATTCTGAGATATATACTAATCAGAATGTCAAATGGCAAAGACAAAGAGAATTCTGAGAGCAGCAAGAGATAAGCAATGCATAATGTATAAGAGATATCCAATAAGATTAAGTGCTGTTTTCTCAGCAGAAACCATGGAGGCAAGAAGACAGTGTTATGATATATTTAAGATACTGTAAGAGAAAAATTTCCAGCCAAGAATCTTATATCCAACAAGATTGTCTTTCAAAAATGAGTGAGAGTTTAGAATATTCACAGATAAAGAGAAACTGAGAGAGTTTATAACCAAGAGATCTGCTTTGCAGGAAATACTAAAGGGTGTGTTACAGCCTGAAAAGACAGGAGAGAGAGGCCTGGAAGAGAATCTAGAAATGAATATTACATCAATAAAAGTAACTAAAAGTGTCAAAAGAGTGGTGAAAATAAAATATGACAGATAAAAGCCAAATATTCAGGAATAAACTTAACCAATGATGTAAAGCACTTGTATTCAGAAAACTACAATTCATTGTTAAAAGAAATAAGAAAAGACCTTGTAAAGCACTTGCATTCAGTGATGTAAAGCACTTGTATTCAGAAAACTACAATTCATTGTTAAAAGAAGTAAGAAAAGACCTAAATACTTGGAAGAACATTCCATGCTTATGGATTGAAAGACTAAATATCATTAAGATGTCAATTCTACTCAAATTGATAAACAGATTTAATTCAATCCCGATAAAAAAAATCCACCAGCATTTTAAAAACTAAATGGAAAACATGATTATCAAATTTATTTGGAAGGGTAAGGGGTCCTGAATAGCCAGAAACATCTTAAAAAGGAAAAGTGAAGTTGGAAGACTCTCAGTTCTGGTCTTAAATTCGTATTACCTAGCTACAGTGGTAAAAACAGCATGGTACTGGCATAAAGACAGACACATAGATCAATGGAACTGAATTGATGGTTAAAAAGCAGACCCTCACATCTATGGTCAAGTGATTTTTGACTAGGCTGTCAAACCCATCCAGCTCAGGCAGAACAGTCCATTCAACAAATGGTGCTGAGAAAATTGGATATGCAAAGCAAAAGAAGGAAAGAGGACCCCTATCTCACACCCTATACAAAAAATTAACTCAAAATGAACCAAAAACCTAAATATAAAATCAAGAGCCAAAAGGCTTCTAGAATAAAATGTAGGAACATATCTTCAAGACCTGGTGGTAGGTGGTGGATTCTTAAAGGAGATAAGAGGACGACTGAGATGGACTACTGATGCTTAAAGCATGTAGAAGTTTTAATTAACCTGACTGTAAAAATGTGGAAATGTATAGAGTTGATGGTAACACATTATAGTAACATCTGGTTTATAAATGGGGATGTGGCTGAAAATGGTAGTCTAGGGATGTAAATGCCAATTGACAGAAAGCTAGAGAACAATCTAGGGACTGAATAGCACAGTAAACCCAGAGGTGGATGAGAATAGTGGTTCATGGTAGAGATGCAAAAGTGTCCTTTGTGAGCTAGAGCAGATGTACGTCAGTATTTCAGGGTGGTGGGAATGTGGAGAAGCATGGGAAAAAATACAACTGGAGTGACCTATGGACTGTGGTTAAGAGTAATAATGTAATATTCATTCATCTATGCCAAAGATGTACTGTGTTGATAATAGGGGAGTATGGAATATGTGTACCAAATGTATCCTATGGAACTGGTAATAATTGGATGATATTATCTTATAATCTGTAACATATATTCCACCACTGTGTAGTGTGTTTATAGAGGGGTGTTGTTTGGGAATTCTTCACATGTGCATGATTGTTTTGTAAGTTTACAACTTATGTCATAAAAATATATTTTAAAAATAATAATAGGGTGGGTTGGGGGGGAAATACACCAAATGTAAGATAAAGACTATAATTAGTAGTAAGATTTTAAAATATTCTTTCATAATTTGTAACAAATGTTTCATGACAATGCAAGGTGTTGGCAGAGGGTTGATGTATGGGACCCCTGTATGATGTTATGAACGTTTGCTTTGTAAGTTCATAACTTTTACTATACACTTATTGTTTATGTATGTTCATGTATAAATGATATAAAAATAATAATAACAATAGGGTGGACTATTGTTTTAAGTCCATAAAAAATGGACTTCTCTGGAATAGCCCATCTTTCTGGATCAACCTCATCTGTCATCCTGGGGTAAGATACTCTAATGGGGAAGAAACTAGAGGCAGAAAAGCTCACAGAGGAACTGAAAAGAGTAAGGAAAATGTGGCACCAAGTGACAGAGAAAATTTAAACAAATCATAGGTGGTAGGGAGAAAATTCTACACAAAACCAAACAAAACAGTTCAAAATTACCAGTGAAGGAAGAGAGGAAAAGAAGTTTTCTCCTGGAGGTGAAACAATTATGCAATAAGAGCAATATTAAAAACTGTGCCATATATCCAGGACAGGAATTGGATGAAGAGCTGAGAAAATCTGATCAATTAAACACAGCTGTAATAATTAGGCTCAAGTATCATCTTGACCAGGTAATGGTACACAAGCAAACTTGGGCTTAATTGTTACTGTGAAGACATTTTGTGGACTTAAATCATCAGTAAATTGATTGCATCTATGGCTGATTACATCTACAATCAACTGAGAAGATCACCTACAACAATGACACATCTCATCCAATCATCTGAAGGCTTTAAAAGCAGAACTGTTGATTTCAGCAGTCAGAATAAAGAATTTCCATCTCAACTTCAGCCAGGCAGCTTCTCCTGGGAATTACCAGCCATTCTAAGAAACAGGAAGATATGGCTCAGTCAGTCAAGGAAATAGGTTAAAATGTCAGAAGAGACACAGAATTTGGAACAACCAATCAAAGAAATTTAAACAAATCTCCTAAGTCAATTCAAGGAGATGAAGGAAAATATGCATAAAGAGATAGAGGATGTTAAGAAGACAATGCGTGAGCATAAAGAAAAAATTGAAAGTATAAAAAGAAACATAAAAATTACAGAGATGAAAGGTGCAATGTTAGAGATACACCAGAGGCATACAACAGCAGAGTTGAAGAGGCAGAAGAAAGAATTAGTGAACTAGAAGACAAATCATACAGTCAGAGGAATAGATAAAGAATGAGAGAAAAAGTGTCTCAGGGATCTGAGTGACACAAACATATGTTTCATGGGTATCCCAGAAGGAGAAGAGAAGGGAAAGGGGGCAGAAAGAATATTGGAGGAAATAAGGCTGAAAATTTTCCAATTCTTATGAAAGACATAAAGATACAAGTCCAAGAAGTGCAATGTACTCCAAACAGAATAAATCCTAATAGACATACTCCAAGACACATACTAATTAGAATGTAAATGTTTACAAAACCCAGTGCACTTCTTGGTAAAAACACTCCAAATAGTAGGAATAGAAGGAAACTTCCTCAATATGGTAAGGGGCAAATGTGAAAATCCCACAGCTAAAATCCTAATTAATGGTGAAAGATTGAAAGCTTTTCCTCTAAGATCAGTATCAAGACAAGGATATCCACTTTGACCACTGTTATTCAACATTGCTTTGGAAGTTCTAACCAGAGACATGAGGCAATAAAAAGAAATAAATGGCATCCAAAATGGAAATGAAGAAATGAAGCTTTCCATGTTTGAAAATGACATGAGCTTATAAAGAGGAAGTCCTGAAAAACCCACAACAAAGTTCTGAGAGGTCTTAAATGAATTCAGCAAAGTGGCAGGATACAATACCAACACCCAAATATCAGCAAGGTTTCTACACACAAGCAATGAACAACTGGAAGTATAATTCAAGAAAAACATCCCATTTACAATAGCAACCAAAAGAATCAAATATATAGCAATATATTTAACCAAGGATGTAAAGCATTTGTATACAGAAAACTAGAAAACACTGCTAAAAGTAAATGGAAGGACCTTCTGTGTTCATGGACTGGAGCACTAAATATCATTAAAATGTCAATCCTAATGCAAAGCAATTCATAGATTCAATGCAATGCCAATCAAAATTCCAACAACCTTCTTGCAGAAATGGAAAATCCAATCCTCAAATTTATATGGCAGGGTAAGGGGCCTCAAATAACTAAAACCATCATGATAAAGAAGAATGAAGCTACAGGACTTATGCTTCCCAACCTTAAAACTTATTACAAAACCACAGGAATCAAAACAGCATGGTACTGACACAAGGACAGACAAATGGACCCATGGAATTAAATTGATAGCACAGTAATCAACCCTCACATTTATGACCAACTGATTTTTGACAAGAGGTCAATGACCACTCAATGGGGAAAGGACAATCTCTTCAACAAATGGTGCTGGGAAAACAATATCTCCATTTGCAAATGTATGAAAGAAGACCCCTGCCTCACACTTTATACAAAAATCAACTCAGTATGGATCAAACACCTAAATATAAGAGCCAGAACTACCTAACTCCTAGGAGAAAACATAGGGAAGCATCTTCAGGACCTGGTGGTAGGCAATGATTTCTTAGACTTTACACCTGAAGCACAAGCAACAAGCGAAAAAATAAATAAATGTGACATCAACTAACTTAAAAACTTTTGTGATTTAGAGGATTTTATCATGAAATTAAAACAACAACCTACACAATGGGAGAAAACACTTGGAAACCACACATCTGATAAATGTTTAACATCCAGAATATATAAAGAAATCCTCCAATTTATCAATAAAAAATAAACTCAATTACAAAAATGGCAAAAGACTTGAATAGACATCTCTCCAAAGCAGATATACAAATGACCAAAGAGCACATGAAAAGATGCTCAACATCATTAGTCATTAGGGAAATGTACATCAAAACCACAATGAGAAACCATTCCACACTTACTAGAATGGTTGCTATTAAAAAACCAGAACATTATACATGTTGGAAAGGATGCAGAGAAATAGGAACACTCATGCATTGCTGTTGGGAATGTAAAATGGTGCAGCCACTGTGGAAGACAGTTTGGCAGTTCCTCATAAATTTACATGTAAAATTACCATATGACAGGCAATCCCATTTCTAGGTGTATACTCAAAAGAATTGAAAGTAGGGGAAACCAGCTGTAGCTCATTGGTAGGGATCCAGTTTACCACATGGGAGGCCCCAGGTTTGGTTCCCGGGCCTCCTCGAGTGGGCAGACTGCCTTGAGAAGGCAGGCCGCCATGCGGTGAGTTGACTCGGCAGGTCGCCACAGCAGGGGGAGACAAGCAGACACAGAAGAACGCAAAAATGAACACAGCAAGAACAAGCAGAAAGGGGGGGG
>PVKH010015945.1:0-15901 GCA_004027955.1 Chaetophractus vellerosus
GTTTGAGAGCATTCAATTGATACAAACAAAATAAAGAAAGCATCAAAGACATCAGTATGTGGAAAAGCCTCTCTTTGAAAAGCCAGAGTTTTTTGCAACTCAGGAGAATATACATAGAAATTTCAGGATGGATGAAAGATATATTTTTCTTTCATAAATTGAAAAAAGACTGTTGTGGTGTCTTTCAAATTTATTAAGGAGTTTAGAGAGAAAGTTGAAGCTCTATAAGTTGACCCTCATGAAACTCGTTATGTGTATGTACCCCTTTTTCAGGCATTTAAAGAGGTATATGTACCCACTTTGAATACCACAGAAAAGTTTACTTATGAAATGTAGGTTCCTGGATCCCATCAAAACATACTGAATCAGAATTTCCAGGAATAAAGGCTGGGAATCTTCAGGGAGCCAATGTAGCTCAGTGGTTGAGTGCCAGCTTCCCACATATGAGGTCCTGGTTTCAATCCCTGGCCCCAGTATCTCAGAAACAAAAACAAAAAACACCATTGGGAATTTCACTTTAAATGGAACCACAGACAAGGCTTAGACACAGTAAGGTTTGAGAAATGATTAACCATTGATAAAGATTAATTCATCAGACATTGCCACTGATCAAAACTTTCATATAATTTAGATAGCCATGTAGGTATGGCTAAAATATGAATTTGTGTTTACTAGCAGATAGAGTATGCATAGATTTTCTCATTTTTAATTAATAAATAGATTATTAAAGTGAATGTTTAGCAAGCTTCTTTAATGTAAACTACCTTCAGCATGCCATCATAGAGACAAAAGTGACTGTGTCAGAGAGACTGAAAGTAAAGGATTGGAAAGTTGTGACTTTATGAAAGTAATGCCAGAGACCTCAAAATTTGGTTAGTCAGCCCATTCCTGGAAACTCTGCCTAAGCGTACCCTATTCTAATTAAATTGACATCAAAAACTTGCATCGGCACTCTAGTCTAAGTCTTAGTATTAACATGGGATAAAACCATGTTATATTATTAATTATGAGTGATGCATACTTTTTCGTTCTGTATTTTATTATAATTTTAACATTTTCTTCTAAAAAAGTGTTTCCAGAATAACACTTTGATTTGTGAAGAAGGTATGCATTGTAACATATATAAGTATATATTAATTCATTAAATCAACTTTAAATAACCACATTAATTTTTATTTTCTTATCCTCATTATGTATAGATCAAATAGAAAATATTATATTATTTAATGGTCAATCTCATTGTTTATTTTATAACTGAACATTACAAATTGAATTTTCAAATCTGTTTGTACCTTTAGTAAAATTGAAAATAAAATACATCTCAATGCTGATCTTTTTGTCTTGACAATTAAATAACTTTGGATGTTGAAAACTATTTTAGGAACCACATAGTTCTTAAGCCTACTAGTTGCTCAGTGTTAGGAAATCTTTGCTAACATCTCCTACTTCTTTTAAAACTGATATTGACTATGTAATTTATGTCTTAACTTAAAAGTATCTCCATCTACACAAAAAGAGATAAACTGAAGATTCTAATTTTTATTTATGCCAGCTTTCTTCCATTTGCCACTACAGATCTACTCTTGACTGTTCTCCTCTGCTCCGTTACTCCCTGCTTTCAGGCTTCAAGTTTAATTTAGACAAAGTGAAACCCGGCAAAGGATCAGCGTGAAGTAGGGAGAAAGAAAACAGGAAATGGATTAACCCAGGTCCCTTTTGGCTAGGTTGCATCAGGCTGGCTGCTTCTGTCAGTCTATTAGAGAGCATAACTCCTAGCAAGGCAGGTTTCTCCACAGGCCTCTCTGCTTCTGGATTATTATAACTCTATGCTCTGTTAACCCTTCCAGACCTGGAGGTAATGAAAGCCTAGCTCTTACTGGCCCCATGTAACTAATCTGCATTATCCTACAAGGAGAAACCAGGTTGTTCTCAGCTCAATATCTAAATTCATTGCTTAAAAGTTTTGCCTTCTATTCTACATCAGAATACAATTTTGCCAAGTTCTCTGCACTTTATAAAAAAGATCATCTCTCCTCCAGTTTCCAGTACCACATTCATTATTTCCTTCTAAGGTCTCATTGGAAGAAACTTTAGCATCCATTTTTCTAAAGTTTCTACCAACTTTCTACCAACAGTCTTTCCGAAGCAATCTAGGCTTTTTCTATCATAGTGCCTCACAATTCTTCCAGCCTCTATCCATTAGCCAATTCTAAAGCTGCTTCCACAATTTTAGGTATTTGTCAAAGCAGCACCCCACTTTACCTACCAAAACAGTCCAGTCTTAGTTTCTCACTGCTAAACATCACACAATGGGTTGACTTAAGCAACAAGAATATATTGGCTCATGTTCTGAGGCTAGGACAAGTCCAAGATGGAAGCATCAACAAGGTAATGCTTTCTCCTGGAAGATTGTGGCCTTCTGGGACTGACTGCTGGAGATCTTTTTCTTCTTGACTTTTCTGTTAATATAAGAATGCACAGAGATGATGTCTTCTCTGGAAAATTTTGCATAAGATGACATTATTTCTTCTTTAAACATTATATAAATTGACTTTTGCAACCCTGGGAGCCTGAAGATTATCTAGTTAATTTTAATAATTTTAATGACATTACACTGTTTTTATTTCATTTCAGGGTTTGTAAGTTGGCTTTTTTAAAAAAGTAACCACTTTTTCTAAATTTCTAAACTGATAGGCATAAAGTTATTGTTAATATTCTTTATTAAAACTTTAATGCCTTCTTGACCTTCTGTGACATCTCTTTTTTTTTTCCAAGATATTGTGTGTATGGTGGTGGCAGTGGTGCTATGTGCATATGTGCATTCACAAGTTATTTTCCCAACAGATCAGGCTTTAGTTAGATAGATGATAGATGATACACAAGAGATAGATATAGATTGATGGAGACAGACTTTTCAGTGGACCAGCCTTTGATGTCCCATTTCCTATGACATGTTTGTTTTCTCTTTTATTCATTTATATTCTTACTTGAAATTTTATTGAAAGAATAATATCGATATTAAATGAGATGGGGAACTCTTAGGAGAAACAAGTTTAGCAAGAGAAGTTCAGGAACTGATTTTATGACATCTTAATTTTGACCTAATATTCAAGTGAAGATGAATTTAGGAATCAGAGTTTAGTGGAGTTACATAATTTAGGGTTATATATAACTAAGTCTTAACAGCTTATAATAGTATTTAAAGCCATGATGGTAGATGAGATCACTGAGAAGAATACAGATACTAAAGAGAAGAGAAGAGACTGAGCATTGAGGTATTTGCTGGGGAAGTCAGGGACGTGCTCAAAGGCTATCTCTCAACCCTCACCTACACCCCTCCCTTTCCCTTCATGGGGCTTGTTTGTGTGTAAATGTTTCAGTATGTTTCCATTTTGCAGCTTGGAGGAGACATAAGGCTTAATGGGTATGCCTGACCATCCCTGAAACCTGAATCCCGGAACAAGACACCCCAATTGTTTATTAGGGCAGGAACCCTACACAAAGGTTGCTTGACATGTAATATTTGTCAGTGGCAGGGTACCCCTTCCCCAGGTGTGTAAATACCCAGCCCTCAGGCAGCACAGGTGTCCTTCTTCTCCTCCTAAAGCAGGGGAGTGGGGAGCTGCCATCCACCGTACTTAACCTAAGCATTTGGCCTCCCTGGGGGACCAGCCATGACTGGACTTCTTCCCATTCTCTTTGGACACTCTGTGCTGTGTAAGTAATAAAGTGGTTATTTGTTGAGAAATTCTGTTGTGCCTGAGCCTGTGTTCTCACAATGCACCATATGACAATGTGCTCCACAATATCCCAATGTCAAAAAGTCAAGGAGATGAGAAGGATCCAGGAAAGAAGACTGAGAAGAAGTAGCAAATAAGAAAGGAAGAAAATTAGCAAAATGTAGTGTGTCCTATATGGAACAAAATGTTTAATGGAGGGGACAATCAACTGTGTGAAAATCCATTGGTAGATTAAGTAGAATGAAGACTGAGCAGCTTCACTGGAATTGTGTGGGTTCATGTAATGAGATAAATTTAGAGTTAAAATGAATAGACTCTTGGAGAGTTTAGCTGAAAAAGACAGGAAAGGAGCAGACAGTACCTAGAGAGGAATGGATTTTCTATGTTAATCAAAAACAGCCAGTAGAAAGAGAAATATTCACTGCACAGGAGAGTAAGGGGCACACTACTGCAACACTGAAGTTGAGAAGTGAGAAGGGTAAGTAACAGGAGGGAAGACATAATACTTGGGTCTTTTATTATGCTAAATGTTGTGTGGATATAGGAGGGGAACTTGTCAAAATTATCTTCTTTTGCTCCTTTTTTAATCTACAAAGTATCAAGCAAGATGATCAGCTAGGAAGAAAAGAATAAGGGAGGGACATCTAAAGTTTTGGTGAAGAAAAGAAAGCATGCAATTGTCAGAGCATGAGCATGCAAATCAACCCAAGAAATAAGAATGAATGTCAGGCATCAGTGATTTCAAAGCTGAGAGGTTTTAGGAAGAAGCAAAGGAGAGTCTTCTGGAAGCAGCAAAGAAGGGAGATAGGCAGAGCTATCTTACTTCCAGGCCCAGGGTAAACGGTCTGTAAAACTAAAACCACATTAGAAAGCTGCAGAGGAGGAAGTGCCTTTAGGGGAATGCTGGGTTTCAGTTAGAGCAAGAAGATAAAGAGATCATACAGATGAGAGAGGAAGGATCTGGGAGATAATGCTGTTGAGTGGCAGTGAGGGCTAAAAAGCCTGGTGGAAGGCTTATATACTTCTTCCCCACTCTATTTTACTCTTTTACTTCTGGAATAGTGCTGTGATAGAAAATGACGGGGTTTTCCAAGGTACCTATAATTACTCTTTCTTAAAACAAACTGAAATCCATCTGAGATGCAGGACATAGACCATAAAAATTAATAATCAGTATTAAGTGTTAATATTGTTGATACAAATAGAACTCCAAAAGTGGGAAAAGTTCATGTATATAAACTTCCACAATTTCTTTTAGTGCCTTTATAGTTTCATTGATCATTTATAATATATTAAGCTCCACTGGTATTTGGATTGTTTGCCAATAATTTATTACGTTGTTTTAGCTTCAAAGCCAACATCTTTGTTTGCTTTCCCATATAAGATTTGCACAGTATACTTTTTTCTCCTTTGTCCGTGGACTTGAGGTTAGGTTTTGTCAGCAGATGGCTTTGGTAAGAGAAAGAGGCTTCTCTCTCTGGTTCTACAGTGCTGTTTGCCATGAGTGGACCAGGTGCATGAAGTCAGAAGAGGAAGTTGTATCTCACAACTTCCTGCATCTTTCTTGGACATTCAGAAGGCCATTTCTATGGACCAATTTCGGCCTTCCTCTACTCTTCAGCAAGTTATTCGGCATTCATTCTTAATACACTCATTTTGCAGATGAGGAAACTGTAAACTTTCCATGATTTGTTAGAGGTGGAGTTGGAATTCAAACATGATTTGAGTCCTGAATATGAGCCCATAAATCACTTTACTATACTGCCTCCTAGTGTTTCATGAGCTCAGTGAACCTTTGTAAGCAGAAATTATTTAAGCACTTCAAATTCCACATAGCCAAAATAAATAGGTGAATAGAATTCTTAGTTCACAACTCTTCCCTCTTTCTGATGTATCCGCCAGTGTTTTTAATGAAATTACAGCTACTCCTGCAAAGCTGAAAATTATAACGGTTCTATATTGATGCCTTAACTCATATTCGCTATTTATAAAATACCCCTTCCTTCACAATTTATATAGTGCCCACTTCAGCTCCACTGTTGCTACTTAAGTTCAGATCCTATTTAAAATTCAGCAGGACTACATGTTGTCCTCTTTAATGTTTCTCCTATCTTATTTTTTTTTCCCTCTTGAGACCATTCACAAAATAATGCACATGTATTACTATGTCTTTCTCCTGTTATAGAAAATCCCCTGGTACTGGAATGGCACAGGTTAAACCATAAGTTCTTTTAAATGACAAACATTTAACACATGCCTGCAAACTAATTTTTAAAAATATTTCATCTGCACTTACTCTTTTTTATACACAAGATCAAATTTAGCCTTTTCCCTGAGCATGCCTTGGATCACAATATACTCTTGCCATTGCACAATTTGTTCTTTTTGTGGAGAATGTTTTTTCCTTTCCACTGTGTTTAGAAGTCCAACTAATTTCTTTTTCCAAATCAGGCTGAATCCCTGAAGCTACACACCATCACACGTACACACACACACACACACATTATTAGATATAACCATTTTTTTAACTTGCAATGTTCATACAATCTTGTTAAACTCAAATTTTTCATATAGAAATGAGTAGACTTTTATGAGAATTTTAATAATTATAATCACTCTAAATTTTGAACACATGTAAAAACACAAAGGCGTACAACATTGTATAATGCACTACCAGAAAAAAGAAAGCCAATATTAAGATGGTATTTGTAGAAATACACAATATTTACTTTAAAACAATGCTATAATTTGCATTTTCTCTCTTTTTTTCCTAGACAAGCCTGACTAGAAGTTTGTAATTCTACTGATCTTTTCAAACAACCAGAATTTAGGGTTTTTTTTTTTTTGCTATTTTCTGTTGTTTAACTATTTTTAATTCCATTGATTTCTGCTCTATTTTTATTATTTCTTCTCTTCTGTTAGTTTTATGCTCAAGTTTCTTGTTTTATTTTTCTAAAATGGAAGTAGAGTTTATTGATTTTAGATATTTCTTATTTTCTAATATATGAATTTACTTCTATAGCTTTTCCTTTTAAACATTGATTTTGCTGCATCACACAATTGTTATAAGATGCATTTTCATTTTCTTTTATGTGAAAACATTTTGAATTTCTCTTGAGATGTTTTTCACTGATGGGTTATTTAAAAGTATTTCATTCAATTTCCAAATATTTAAGAACTTCCCTGTTATCCTTCAATTGATTTCTAGTTTAATTTCATTGCAGTCTGAGAACATACTTTATATGATTTCTATTTTTTTAAATTTGTTAAGGCCGTTTTTATGGCCATGGATGTGGTCTACCTTGGTGAATGTTCCATGTAAGCTTCAAAAGAATATATATTTTTCTATTGTTGGATGGAATATACTATAATCTCAATTTGACCAAGTTGATTGATAGTACTGTTCAGGTCATTTATATCCTTACTGATTTTCTGCCTCACTGATCAGTCAATTACTGACAAACTTACGGTATCTTCAACTCTTACAGAGGTTTTTTCTATCTTTTCTTGTAGTTCTATCAGTTTTTGACTTGACTATTTTGACACACTTGTTAAGTACATACACTTTTAAGATCATTATCACTTCTTAGAGTACTGACCCTTTATTAAAACGTAATGCTTCTTTTTATCCCTGATTATCTTCCTTGTTCTGAAATCTGCTATGTCTGAAATTAGTGTAGCTACTCCAGCTTTTTTAAAATTAGAATTAGTATGGCATATCTTCTCCAGCCTTTTACTTTTAACCTGAGTCTTTATATTTAAAGTGGGTTTCTTGTAAGCCAAATATCAACTCTGACAATGTCTTTTATTTAAGGCATTCATACCATTAACATTTCAAGTGATTATTGATATAGTTGGATTATTATCTGTTGTGTTGGCAACTATGTTCTATTCATTACTTTCTTCTTTTTTCCTTTTTTGTAGTACTCATTTTCTGCCTTCTCTGGTTTAACTTGAGCATTTGATACAATTCCATTTTGTATCCTTTATTATTGTGTTAATTATTTTTCTTTTTAAAAGTAGTGGTTACTGTACAGTTTGCAGTAAACACTTTTAAGTAATCTTTTCTACCTTCAATAACACTATATCACTTCATGTGTAGGGCGGGTAACTTATAAAAAATTATTTCCAATTTTGCCTCCCATCCTTTGTGACATTGCTATCAATTAATATACTTCTCCATATACTATAATCACCCAATAGATTGCTACAATTATTGCTTTAAACCTACAGGAATCTCTTAGAACAAATAGAATAAGAAAAATAACATATTTTATTTTACAGTCATTTATTCCTTCTCTGACAATCACCACTGTTAAGGTAAATCCAAGTTTCTGGCCTATGTTATTTTCCTTCTGCATGAAGAACTTCTTTAAATATTTCATTCATTGTCTGCTTGTATTGAATTCATTCAACTTTTGTTTATCTGCAAAAGTATTTATTTCTCTTTCACTTCAAAGGATAAGTTTGCTCAAAATAAAATTCTAGATTGGTGGAATTTTTCTTTCAACACTTTAAATATTTCACACCACTCTCTTTTTGCTTACAAGGTTTCTGATCAGTCCACAGTAATTCTTATCCCTGCTCCTGAAGAGAAGTAATTTTTTTCCCCTTCCAGCTTCTTGTAAGAAGATCTTTTTGTCTTTGGTTTTCTGCAATTGAATATGTTATGCCTAGGTGTTTGTGTGTGTGTACAGTACAAATGTGTGTGTTTTATTTTATATTTATATATTGATATATTGATTGAATATATTCTACTTTAATGTTCCCTGAATTTTCTGGATCTGTGGTTTCATGTTTGTCATTAATTTTTGAAAATTCTGGTCTTTATTACTTCAAAGATTTCTTCTGCTCCATTCTTATATCTTTCTCCTTCTGGTCTTATAATTATGTGTATGTTATACCTTTAGAAATTGTCTCATAGTTCTTGTGGTTGTTTTTTTTTTTTTTAACTCTTTGCATTTTGGTAAGTTTCTATTGACCTATACTCAAGATCACTGATTTTTTTCCTCTTCTAAGTCCAGTCTAACAGTGTGTTCAACAAAGGCATTCTTTATTCTTCTTTCTATCTTTCTGCTTAAAGTGCCTATCTATTTTTTGCCTGTCATTTACTTTTCCATTAGCTTTCTTAAGATAATAATGATGGCTATTTTTAAATTCCTTTCTGATAATTTCAACATCTGTGTCATATCTGATTATGGTTTTGATGATTTCTGTGTTCTTTTAAGTCTCTGTTTCTTTCTTGCCTTATTTTATTATAAGCTGTACATGTTGTATTGGGTAATAAGAAGTGAGGTTAATGGGATTTTAATGTGAGGCTATGGTATCAAGTATGTGATGATATGTGAGGATAAATGGTACCTAAGAAAGCATAAGGATATGGTACCTAAGAGTTAGGCTGTGTTTTATATTTGCTGTAGTTATAGATGCTAAGGGATTTACATTCCTCTGGTGTCCTTGTGTTTGTCTCCTCCTGGCTTTCAGTTCCTCTAAATACTCCTCCTCAGAGACAGTCTGTGCTTTGCAGCTCTTCAGCTGTAATCTACTGTTATTAAACTGGAAGCATGTTCATGTTGTGGTAAGATGTGGGATAATAAGAGTTCTATAATTCTCCAACTAAACCTAAGTCTGTATTGAAGTTCTAATGTGGCTTTGACTTTCACAAGTATTTCTTTGGTGATATAGCAGTTTTTATATTCTGACCTCTACTCTTTTCCTTGGATAAGGAATTCCCAATCTATTTCCTCAAAAGTCAAGCACCTGTTTACTAGAGTCTCCCTACCCCTCACAGATGTAGTAGAAAGTCTAGAGGGGTCTGGATTGGGATCTTTTCCAATAGGGATAAAGCTTGGGGAAACCTCCCAGGGCGATTTTATGCTCTAAGTGTATTTCACAATGATTACGAATGAGGTAATATTTCTTGATCTTCACTGTCAGAACCTCATGGGTTTCCTAGAGGTGAGGGGACCACCAAGACTGTAGACTCAAATAGTTTCTCACTTTCGTGCTAGTACACATGAAACCTCCTGAAATTCATTGAAATTCACTGAAAATTACCATTACAGTGTCCTACCAGTTTATGGCTCCAGTAGTGTTCTGCCTTGCTATCTCAGTTCTGTGATGGTCACAGAAATGTATCCATTTTTTTTAGATTGTCAGATTTTTCTTCTTGTAAGGACAAGTGGAACAATGACCAAGATATTTACATTGCAGAGCTGAAATTAATTTACATTTATATAGCAAAATTATATTTTAAATTTTACTTTGGTTTTCAAGAAATTCAGAATCAAATGTACATTCAAACTAAGATAAAGAGAATATACACAAGGTATATGCATTGCTACATAACCATAATCAACGATTGGGATTTTAAATAAAAATTAATGCTATTTATAATTCCATAAAAAATGAAATATATAAGAATTAATCTAAGAATATAAATAGAGAACATGTATGCAGAAAATATAAAGCATTGATGAAAGAAATCAAAGAAGATAAATAAGTAGATATATTCCATGTTCTATATTGAAAAATTCAATATTTTTAAGATTTCATTTATTCCAAAATTAATTTATAGATTCATTGTAATCCCAGTCAAAATCCCAGAAAGCTATTTTGTAGTTATCCACTACCTAATTCTAAAGTTTATATGGAGAGGCAGAGGACTTAAAATATGTGAGGCCCGGCTAGATAGCTCAGTGGATAAAGAGCTCGCCGGTGTACCACATGGGAGGCCCCGGGTTCGGTTCCCGGGGACCTCTCCGAGCGGGCAGACCGCCTTGAGAAAGGCAAGCCGCCGTGGGCGGGGCAGAGCCGCCGTGGGCAAAAGCCTGCCACGGGCAGGGCGGAGCCCCCACGGGCATGGCAAAGTCACCCGTGAAAAAGCGGAGCTGCTGCTTCCGCGAAAAGTAGAACAAGGCTGGACAACTCACTCTACCTAAATTCAAAATTTACTGGATAATAACATCAATCCAAACAACATGGTATTGGTGAAACAATAAACCCATGGATCAATGGAACAGAATAGAGAGCCCCAAAACAGACTATACAAATATAGCCAAGTGATCTTTGACATATGAGCAAAGGCAGCTCAATGGAAGAAAGAGAGGCTTTTAAACAAATGGTTTGGGAATAATTGGATATCCATATGCAAAAACATGAACCTAAACATAGGCCTTACACTTTTATACAAAAATTAAATAAAAATAGGTCATAGATGTATGTAATGTGAAAAACTATACTAGAAGTAAACGTGTGAGTAAAATCTAGGTGGCCATTAATTTTTAGATACAAAACCAAAAGCACAATCATTGAAAAATGGATTATTTGGACTTTATTAAAACCAAAATCTTCTGCTTTGTAAGAAACCGTGTTAATGTTATGAAAATATAAGCTACAGAATGGGATAAAATGATTGCCAAACATGTATCTGATAAATGACTTTTATCCAGAATATACAAGTGTTTATAACTCAACAATAAGAAAATAAACAATTCAGTTAAAAAATGGGCAAAATATCTAAATGGCCACTTCACCACAGAAGGTACAGATATGTCAAATTAACATAGAAAGTAAATTCAACATCATTTTTCACTCGGGAAATACAAATTAAACAAAAATGCGGCATTACTGCATACCTATTAGAATGGCTAAAATAACTTTTTAAAAAGAAATACCAATTGCTGGGAAGGATGTGGGACAACAGTAACATTCATTTATTCCTGGTGGCAATGTCAGATGTTACAGCCACTTTACCAGTATCTTACAAAGACAAACATTGTCTTACCACACAATCCAGCAATCACCCTCTTAGGTATATATACAAATCATTTTGAAAATTCATGTCCACACCAAAACCTGTATGCAAATATTTGTAGAAGCTTTATTCATAATTGCCAAAAACTGGAAGCTATCAAGATTTCCTTCAGTAGGTAAGTGGATATACAAATGGTTCATCCATTACATAGGATACTATGAGCTATAAAATCATACAGCAACAGGGGCCGGCTCGATAGCACAGTGGATAGGGCACCGGCATACCACATGGGAGGCCCCGGGTTTGATTCCCGGGGACCTCTCCTAGCGGGCAGACCGCCTTGAGAATGGCAAGCCGCCATGGGCGGGCCGGAGCCGCTGTGGGCAGGGCAAGAAGCTGCCACGGACATGGCAAGAGCCGCCACGGGCAGGGCAGGTCGCCAACGGATGGAGCGCAGCCAGCCACCCGCGAACTGAAAGCCGGCCGTGAACGGACACAGAGACCGCCCACAAGCGGGGAAAGCCACGCCTGCGCAGTGACCACTCTCGGTGCGTCGCCGCAGCAGGGGGAAGGGGAGATATGTAATAAAATAAATAAATCTTTAAAAAAAAAAAAATCATACAGCAACAATATGGATTTATCTTAATGCATATTGCTAAGTGAAATAAGTCATTTTGAAAGTTCTATAATGTATGATTCCATTTACATGACATTTTGGAAAAGGCAAAACTATAGTACTGGTAAACAAATTAGTGTTTTCCAGGGGTTAGAGTCAGTAGGAGTTGATTTGGTGAAGCACACAAGATAGTTTAAAGTTTTAAAATAATTCTGTATGGTGCTTTAATGGTGGATACATGTTCTTATGTATTTATCAAAACTGATAGAATTTTACAGAAAAATGAATGAATCTTAACATATGAAAATTTTAAATTAGGAAGTTGGGGGGATCTTAGGATGGAAAGTAGAATGTGACAAATAATCCAACCATATTAAAAACTTATGAAACAATCTCACTAAAAGGGAGAGGGAAAACATTACTGACCTAAGTAATTTGGGAAATGAGCAGGGTTTGTGAGACAATGAAAAGACAAACTTAAAATATGTACTGTGCTTTATTTGATAAAGTTAGTTCCTATGAATGTACAGATTAGAAATTCTGAAAAATTTAGTAAATGGATGGAGAATGGTGGAAGTCAGGTTTCTCACTTGAATGGTGGTTACGGATAGCAAGGGAGAAGGCTAGCATAATCCTTGTGCTTATGAATTAGAGCTGTAGACATCAGTATGAGCATATGTTAGCTATATTAAGCTAAAGTTATAGATATGTGTATTTACATGAATTAGTATACACACATATGCTCTCTTACCAGATAGGAACTAGAAATAAGGACATCCTGGTAGCGGTGAGCCCACCTAGCACCCAGATCTTATTTCTAATACCATTCTCAATTAAAGGGAACCAGGGATCCTTGGAGAAATAGTTGATTTTAGGGACAGGAAATATATGAGATGAGCCTAGAGCATTTTTTTAGCCCAAGAAAGAAAGGAAGTATTAAACACACACAAATACACACACAATGATAGGGGTATGTCAAAGGGACAGAGGCCAACTTAATGTGTGTTCAGTAGCCAAAAGATGGAAAAATTTAAGTAACAAAATAAATATTAGTATTAGATTATATCCCAAAGTATAAAGTAAATAACAATGAGTTCAAATTGTTATAAATAAATCGTTGAATAAAGAAATAAACAAATGGGCATGGCTAGACAAATCTCCTTGTAGAAGAATTCCAAATAATTTATGTATATACACCACCATCAAGGAGGTGGAACATAACATCCATACTTTAAAAGTGGATTATGGCCCGGCTAGATAGCTCAGTGGATAAAGAGCTCGCTGGTGTACCACATGGGAGGCCCTGGGTTCGGTTCCCGGGGACCTCTCCTAGCGGGCAGACCGCCTTGAGAATGGCAAGCCGCCATGGGCGGGCCGGAGCCGCCGTCGGCAGGGCAAGAAGCTGCCACGGACAGGGCAAGAGCCGCCACGGGCAGGGCAGGTCGCCCACGGATGGAGCGCAGCCAGCCACCCGTGAACTGAAAAGCCGGCCGTGAACAGATGCAGAGACCGCCCACAAGCGGGGAAAGCCACGCCTGCGCAGTGTCCAATCTCGGCGCGTCGCCGCAGCGGGGGGAAGGGGAGATATGTAATAAAATAAAAAAAAAGTGGATTATGATTTGGGAAATTATTCCTTCCAATGAATAAGCATGATAATGGGGGAGGAGGAAATTACTTTAAATGGAGAAACTTGAGAAACATTACTTCAATTAGGTGATCGAGGTTTAAATCAATAATGATTCATGGTTGTAGCATGTACCCTTGATATATGTTAAGAATGGTACTTTACCTCTGGGGTCTTCTTTCCCAAAACTAATTTCCTCAGTCTGATTACGAGTAAAATGGAATACAGATCTCAATTCAGGGAAATTCTATAAAATATCTGACAAGTAATCCTCAAAATTGTCAAATTCATTGCAAACAACAAAGGTCTGATATACTGTCAAAGCCAAGAGTGGCCTAATGATATATGATGACTCAATGTGATGTGATATCCTGAATTGGATTCTGGAAGAATAAAAGGACATTAGACAACATCTAAGGAAACTTTAATCTAGTATGAACTTTACCTATTAATATATCTATGTTGATTCATTAATTGTGAGATGTACCATAATAATGTAAGATAATAATAGGGGAAACTGGGTGTGGAGTATTTTGCAACTCTATAAACTGTCTTTGCCATTTTTCTGTAAGTCTAAATCTACTATAAAATAAATGATTTAATAAAAATAAACAAGCCTATAAACTTTCATATACTGATTTTTTGCCTGTTATTACTTTTCACTTATCATAACATTTCCAATGGCAATAAATACTTTTCAAATTTACCCTCTACTATTTGTGTTCATGTATTAAAAGCACATGTGTAGATTTTCAGAATTCATGTTTTCATATCCCTTCCCTGCAGAATTTCAAGTCAAGAAGAAAGGACTTGAGAAGTCCTGTCTTAAAACACAGTTTTAATAGCAAAACAATAATCTATTATATATGTTTTATTTAATGTAATTACCCATTGCTGTATCATTAAATATTTGTTTTTTTAAATTTTTATTGTTTTTCATTATAGATTATGCCTCAATGAACAGACAGTATGTTTATTTGGATGTCTCTCTAAACACTTATATACCAAGAAATATATTTATTTGCTCACTAAAATACGTTTGTGTTTACTGTCTATATTACTAGTATGAGTGCAAAATTGCTTTTTGTTTTTACTTCAGTACAAAATCCTGAATTATAAAAACCCACCAAATATTTGCAGAAATTGAAATGGTTGACTATGATATATATTTATCTTTTTAGCTTTACTTTATTTCCTTATATTTGAAGGTTATTTTTCTAATTAATTATGAGAAAGATGAAAATGATACTATATGCTAACACTGCCTTAACAGACCTATCAGTATACCAGTTTTAATATTTTTAGAGAAGCGACATATATTTACTGAGGCAACAAATATTCTTCCAAATTCTTCACATATTTTAAATGTTATGATAAGGAAAAATAACTTTTGAAAACAGATCAATTGTTCCTTAAAAAGTGGTTTAAATGGTTGAGTTCATTTTGGGGACTAGCTCTGGATAATTTTCTTTAATTACATTTAATTAATCCATCAATTCTTTAATTATGTTTTAATAAGCAGATGCAACCATTTCAAGTCTTATTCATTGACTGTGACAAGGTTAACTAGGGATTATTATGGTCGCATGGTTCATTAAACTTATTTAAGAGATTTCATCATTTTTTACTGAAACCCTTACCTGCAGTCATAAAAAATGACTTTGGGCTAACATTTTTTGAAAAGTTCTAGATAAGTAGGACATTTTAATAATTTTTAAGTAGTCTAAAAAACTGCTCAATGTCTCATTTTTATAATGTTGAAAATGTACCCAGATATTATTGAATAGACTATGAAATCTAAATACAACTTTTATCTTTGAAAATTTTGTAGAATACCACTAAAGTCTTTACCTCAAAAGCATTGCTTTGTAAGCCATTATGCATAAAAACCACAAACATATTTAAATACACCAAGAAAATCATATTTGTGAGTGATCTCCTGTAATGGTTTGACAGTTTTATTTAATTATGAATTCCAAAAATATAAATTGGGCCCGGCTAGATAGCTCAGTGGATAAAGAGCTCGCCGGTGTACCACATGGGAGGCCCCGGGCCCGGGTTCGGTTCCCGGGGACCTCTCCGAGCGGGCAGACGGCCTTGAGAAAGGCAAGCCGCCGTGGGCGGGCCGGAGCCGCCGTGGGCAAGGCAAAAAGCCACCACGGGCA
>PVKH010015946.1:0-15859 GCA_004027955.1 Chaetophractus vellerosus
GGGCCTCCCATGTGGTACCCCAGCGCGCTCTTTATCCACTGAGCTATCTAGCTGGGCCCCAAAGGCAATCTTAACTTCAAAAATTTAACTGAAAACTTTTTCTCCCATGGCAAATTCTAACATAAGGACTGGGGAATCACAAGACCTCCAGGGCAGTGCTTTCAAATTATCTGGTATGAAGAACTAGTTCTATTTAGTTAGTTTTTGTAGAGCATGTGTCCTACTAATCAATATACATTGTGGCAGTTTGAAGCTTTTGTGGTCCCCAGGAAATCCTGTTCTTAAAGCTAATACATTCCTGTTTGTGTAAACCTACTGTAGGTAAGAAATTTGATTAAATTACTCCAGTTAAGGGCCTTTGATTTGATTGAGCAACCCAAGGTAGGTTTTAATCCTCTTACTGGAGTCTTTTATAAATGGAGGAATAAAAAGCTGCAGACACTGAAAAAAGCTGCAGAGACAGAGAGGAAAACTCCTAGAAGCTGAGAGAGAAGGCCCTGGCAGCCAGAAGCTGAATCAATGAGACACAGAAGCTGAGAGGAATCCAAAAACGTAGTAGCCAGAAGCTGAAAACAATGGAGCCTGGTAGAGAAGGCAGAGAGGAGCTGAAGCTGCCATTGTGCCTTGCCATGTGCTTGATAACCCACAGCTGCAACTTGGTGAGAAAGCATCTCTCATGATGCCTTGATTTGCACATTTTTGCGGCCTCAGAAATGTAAGCTTTTAACCTAATAAATTCCCATTGTAAAAGCCAACCCATTTCTGATATATTGCTCCCAGCAGATTTCAGCAAACTAAAACACACATCCTTGTACGTGTGTGTGGCTATGCACTGTTGGTGCCACTTGCAATTCGTTAGGCAAGCTTGACAGCACCCAAATAGTTCTATACCTGTTCAACTAGATGAATTCACTGATCATTTACTTGGATGTCACCGCAATGACAAATTGCTATCAGATTATCCACATGCTTACTCTGAATTTCTGTACTTATCTTATCATGGCCCTGTGACAAACAGGGGACTTAGCACTGGCCTGTAGACCACACTTTGAGTAGCATTGCTCTACCTTGGGTGGCTTTGATATTTCTGGATCTTCTTCTGTCACATTTAATTTTTTGATTTGACAATTTGTTAATGTTGGCCGTCATCTCAGGAATAACGCTGCATCAGTTTTTAAAATGTATTCACCAATGTAACCAGTGCGTGGAATTTATCCAAGAAAAATAATCCATGGGAATAAGTTTTCTCAAAGAAAGTATGACTAATTTTATATTGAGTTTAGCAGTTAAGTCAAAGTGAAGGATTTCTAAATTAGTTGAAACAAAGTTTCAAATGTCATAAAACTTATAATACTTCTGCTTTATCCTTGCCACTTAGTTATTATTAGACTATGTGCTCAACTTTTTAACCTTAAATTTTCATCAGATGGACATCTTAACCTGTGGTTTATAATAAGGAGAAAATGACTTAAAACACAAGAGACTTGCACTTGGTGCCTTTAGAAGGCTAATAAAAGTGCAAATCACTTTAAATTCAAGCAATAGCATTTGCTAATCTTAAACACTTTTAATTACCCTCCTCTAAGAGCGCTGAAATCTAATAGTTACTGCCACAAAGGTAAGCTCTTTGGTCCCTTGACTCAATTTTTTGAACTTGAATAATTATGTTTAGAGTCAATTTTATGTGGAAGAAACAGAATAAGAAATTTGTCCACTGACTGTTTAAAATTTGTGCATCAGTGAATAAATCTAACCAAAAGCCTAAAAGCGCTTCCATTCTATGGATAGGGTGGGAAGGGAAGATCATAAATAATAAACATAATAAATAAGTGATACATAAATAAGTATGGTTGAAGGTAATAATTATTAAGGAAAGAGGAAAAAAATAGAGAAAGGTAGAGAAGAGAAGGGATTTGGGCTGTGGGAGATTGAGAGTGTGGAGTATTGTGGGTGTCATGTGAGGCTGAGGGGGCAGTACCTGTGTGGTATTAGCCAAGGTGGTCAGTATCTGCCTCCTTGAGAAGGTGAATTCTGAGCCACGACTGGAAGAAGGTGCCATATCTGGTGAAATAGCATTTCACACAGAAGGAACAACTGAAGCAAAGGCCTAAAGCAGGGTTGTGCTTAGTGTGTTCAAAGAGCAGCAAAAACGAGGAGAGGAGCTCAGAGAGATATTGTAAGTGCCGGGGAAATGGGGTGCTGCCTGACATCTTTTATGTCTTACGCCTCCTTTGCTGTAGCCATTGCTGCTTCATTGGGCAGGTAGAGCCTGATGGCACTGCCCACGTAGGACTGCCTCCCCTGCAAGGACGCCTGTGGGAGCCTGCTCCACTGGGCTTATTCCTGAGCAAACTTGGAAGTGCAGAGACAAGCCTCCCTGGAGGATTTCATGACCAATGCGGAATGAGCACAGGTGAATGACTCTTCAGCCATCATGTCCAGACATAAAGTATCCAAGACCTTAGAGGAACCTGAAAGGATTGAGTTACAGTTGCCTACAGAGATAATCAGTTTAATGACATGTGCGTCTCTTCTCCACTTTAGTCTCTCTACATATCTCGAGAAGGCTCTCTGCAATCACTTCCCTAAAAAAAGCCTTGCTCATAAACCCTTCTCTCACGTAGATGCTTGCTTTCTGGGACAGTCAAAGCAAAGCCAGAAGCTGGGTGGTCCTACAGAACACATAGACCGCTTAAGAAGGGGCTTATAAGAACTTTGGCCTTTTCTTTGAGTGCAGGGTTTTTGACCAGGGAATAAGATTATCTAACTCTAAGGATTGAAATTGAGGGGAAAAAGTGTGGACTTAGCAATCAAAGAATGATTCTAGGTTACTCTAGGCAGCTGTTTGTTCCCATATACAGAAGTACAAATTCACAATCTTTAGTCATAATAATCTCAAAAATGAGTTTGAAGAATATTCCTAGTGTGGTTAAAATGGGAAGTTTTGTGTTGTATATATGTTACCACAATAAGCAAAAAAGTTTGAAGCCAGATTCACAAAAGCCACACTTAAAGTCTCTTGTTTCTGTGGAGAATAAGAAACATTGCCTTTACCTTTCTATTAGTACAATCCTTACCCTCTGAACCAAGTGAAAAAAGTCCTAAATATGCTCCTGGGGTTTGTGGAAGTAGATGAGAAATCAAGCTGATCGTAATTTTAGTTCTCACAACCCCTGCATATTGTTACTATTCATAATAACAGAAAGCATTTTAAATACAAGGAGAATGCAATTCATCCAAAGATATTATATTAATACCAAATGGTTTTGTTTTGGTCAGCCAAAGGTGTGCCTTTTAAAATATACCAAAGATTGGACGGTCTTTATAAAGGGTATTTATTTGGGGTAGAAGTTTACAGTTACCAGGCCACAAAGCATACATTTCTTCCCTCACCCAAGTCCACGTGTTGGAGCAACATGGCTGCCGACGTCTGCAAGGATTCAGGCCTTTGGGTTCCTCTGTTCCCGGGGCTGCGTTTCTCTCCGGGCTTAGCGTCTGCTTCCACCACAAGTTCAGCTGTAGACCATGAGACTCTCTGCGTTGCGTCTCTCCACAAGGCCAGCTGTAGACTATCCGGCGATCGGCTCACTCCAACATCAGAACTGCTTCTCAAATCTCCTTCTCCAAATCTCTTCTCTCAATCTGCTTCTCTCAATCTGCTTTTCTCAATCTGCTGCCTGGCCTTTATACTTGAGGCCACACCCACCGAGGGGCGGGGCTCAACATCTCACTGATGTGGCAGTTAACGCCCTACTCATAACTTAATCATGCCCAGATGAACAGATTAGTTTACAAGAATAATCCAATCTGTATTTTTGGAATTCATGATAAATAAAACTCTGAAACCATTACAGGTTTGTTTTGTATTTGAGGTTTCTGGGAATAATTTTTAAAAGGATGACTGCTACCCAAGGTTCAGATTCCCTGGAATGCCAAGAATAACATGATTTTACTTCTTGTAGAAATAATCAAGTCTAGCTTGTCTTCATGCCTATTATATTACCCTTCAAATTATACTTTGCTGCATTGTGTTCTACCACAACATAGCGTTTTCTCCAATATGGTGCTAAAAGATGGGGAGGTTGGTTTCTGACACTTCTGAAACAGAAATGTGCTGCACTCTGTCAGATACTATTTCAAGTGAACCTCTTTTGGAATACCAATAATAACTTGTATGCTTGTTTTTCTTTCTCCTAATGGCCACTTTGATCATCAGAAGATTTAATTTTGTAGGTGAAAATGTATATTTTATTTACATTTTAAATTAAAATTTTGTGCAATTTAAATAAAACTTTTTTTTGTTACATATCCCCCCCTTTCTGCTTGTTCTTGCTGTGTTCATTTTTTTGCGTTCTTCTATGTCTGCTTTGTCTTCCTTGTTGCGGCGACGTGCCGAGTCAGCTCACCATGCAGGTGGCTTGCCCTGCTCGCGGGCAACTCTGCTCTGCTCGCGGGCGGCTCTGCTCTGTTCGCAGGCGATTTGCCCTGCCCGTGGTGGCTTTTGCCCTGCCTGTGGTGGCTTTGCCCTGCCCATGGCAGCTTGCCCTCTCAAGGTGGTCTGCCCGCTTGGTGAGGCCCTGGGAACCAAACCTGGGGCCTCCCATATGGTGAACCAGTGCCCTATCCACTGGGCTACAGCCGGCCCCCTTAAATAAAGCTTTTGCATGACTTATTTTAATAAAATTTCTGTGTGATTTGTCTGTCAAGAACAGTGAAGAGCTTTTTCCATACTTAGAAGCAAACAGTTTGGCCTGCCATAGTTTCATGGACACTGGAAACAAGGCATGAGTCTCTCGGGTTTGGACAAAAGACTTTTTTTTTTTAATTCATGGCACAGCAATAGCTTGAGCTTTATGTTCAGGTTTGCACAACAGCCCTCACCCCCAGTCCCATGGAGGTGAGCTGAAGGTGAGTGCAGATGGATTCTGCACATGCAGTGAGTTTGTATCATAGTCAAGGAATCCTGAATTTAGGAACCACCAATTTTTTATAATGGAGCTTCAGGCAAATTTGCACATCTTTTGTCCTGGAGCGAAACATTATCTTTATTATTCTGGACCTCAATATTTTTATGTGAATGTAGAAAACCATTATATGGATATACTGTAATTTATTTCCTCAATCCCTGATTTAGGGAATAAATTAATGAATAAATATTAATATTTAATAAAATTTTTGCCAGTTCAAACAGTTCTGCACTAAATCACCTTGTACTTATATTTTGAGTCCTTTCTAGAGTAATGCTGAAATGGACCTACTAGAAATTATGGTAATTTCTCCTGTTCCCTCACAATCTTGTCAATTCTAGGTGTTACCAGTATAATAGGCAGAATAATGGCTCCCCAAACACATCCATATCCTAATTCTTAGAACCTTGTGAATATGTTACCCATACTTTGCATATGTGGTTATATTAATAGTTTTGAGATGAGGAGATTATTCTGGATTATCCAGGTAGGCCTGATGTAATCACAAGGACCTTGTAAGACAGGGGTTCTTAATCGTTTTTGTTCCACAGACCACTTTGCAGGTGAGGTGAAATGAATGCTTCTGTAATTGATTTATGGCATACATTCATAAGTGAAGGAAATGCTAGATCTCAGTTAGAGGTCAGAGAAAATAAGGATAATAAATTGATTTTTTTTCAATTCAAGCTCATGGACCCCTTGAGCTTAAGAACCCCTGTTGTAAGGGAAAGAGAGAGGTAGGCAATTTAGAGAAGGAAATGTGATGATAGAAGCTGAGGTTGGAGTGATTCCTCTGCTGATTGGAGGTCACTAGCCAAGGAATGTGGGCAACCTCCAGAAGCTGAAAAAGGCAAGGAAAAAGATTTTTCCTTAGAGCCTCCAGAAAGGACCACATGCCTTCCAACACCTTTATTTTAGCTCCATGATACCCATTTCAGAGTTCTGACTTTCAGGACACTAAGACAGTAAATGTGTACTGTTTTAAGCCACTAAGCATGTGGTAATTTGCAGCAATAGGAAACTGATACAATAAAATGTTTTCATCTTTTCCAAATACAGCAAGCAAAAAGCAGCATCACATTATTTTAATTTGCATTTCTTTAAATATTAGTGAAATTGATCTTCCTTTAACAAGTTTTTAAATATTTTTGTTAGTCTTTTCATATCCATGTGTAAGTATTCTGTTTATATTTAGGATATTGCTCCTTTGTCCCAAATGCTGGAAATATTTTCCTATTATTTTCTTTAGTGTCTTAAAATTATGTTCCTGATATCTCTGTGTTTTTTTTTCCAGCAGGAATGTAAAATATTTGCATAGTTACATTTATTTCTTTCATCTTTTAGATTCTGGATTTGTGCAAGGCATAGGAACTTATTTTTTCTCTTCAAGTATAAGAGAAATACTTTTAATTTTTGGGCTCTACATCTTTGCTGCTATATCCCAAGTACCTATGATACAGCCTAGAAAACAAACAGACAAATGTTCAAAAACATGTGTTGAATGAATAAATGGATGAATCTATTTATAATTTATTTGGATGTAGTAAGTAAGGTAGGGATGCAGCATTGTTCATTAAATATTCAAATGGCCAGTCAGTCTTCTGAGAACTATTTATTGAAAAATGTAGATTTTATCCACTGATCAGAAGAGATTTCTTTGTCTTTTATTAAATTCAGATATTCCTTTGTGTCTATTTCCGTACTCTATTTTACATTCTGTTGTTGTATTTGACTTCTCCTATTCCATATCCAACTGTTCTAATTTTTGCCACTTCATTATGGAATAAGATATTAAAACTATAAAAACTATAAAAGTTTACAGTTCAAACTATGAGCATTTAAAAATAATCTTGCATATTTTTCTTGGCAAACTGCAAAAAAATTCCCTTCCCTAAAAAATCATTTTAATATTTCTAATTGTAATGGTTTGAAAGTTTTATTTAACAATGAATTCCAAACATATAAATTGGATTATGCTTGTAAACTGATCTGTTCATCTGGGCATGATTAAGTTATGATTAGGGCGTTAACTGCCACGTCAGTGGGACATTGAGCCCCACCCCTCAGTGGGCGTGGTCTCAAGTATAAAAGGCTAGACAAGAGGCAGCAGAGATGAGAGGAGCAGATCTGAGAAGCAGTTCTGATGTTGGAGTGAGCCGTTCGCCCGATAGTCTACAGCTGGCCTTGTGGAGAGACACAGCGTAGAGAGCCTCATGGTCTACAGCTGAACTTGTGGAGGAAGCAGAAGCTAAGCCCGGAGAGAAATGCAGCCCCGGCAGGAGAGGAACCCAAAGGCCTGAGCCCTTGCAGACATCGGCAGCGGTATTGCTCCAACACGTGGACTTTTGTATGAGAAGAAACTTATGCTTTGTGGCCTGGTAACTGTAAGCTTCTACCCCAAATAAATACCCTTTATAAAGACCGACCAATCTTTGGTATATTTCCAAAAGCACCCCTGTGGCTGACTAATGTTGCAGAAACTTGATGTTTTCAAACAAAAATCAGGGCTTACATGATGACATTTTAGCTTTATGGGAATAGAATTCTGTTTATAACCTACCAGTGTAGTACAATCCACTTACAGATATAAACCTTTGCATATGATTTTTATTTTTTTATTACAGAAGTTGTAGGTTTACAAAAAATATCATGCATAAAATAGAGTTCCCATACATCACCCTCTTTTTACCACCTTGCACTAGTGTGGTATATTTGTTGAAGTTCCTGAAAGAACATTTTTATAATTGTACTATTAGGTATAGTCCATCTTTACAATAGGGTTTCCTATGCTGTACTGTCCTACAGTTCAATGTTTTTAGAAATGTTTATTATAGTCAGATACATACACCCCCAAAGAACATGTTACGCAAAATATTAGGAGCCACTCTATAATTACACTGAAAAATAAATATTGACCTTTACTATGTCCCTAGATTGGATTTCAAGTTTTCCCTAATAACATGATAGTTTAACATAATTCCAACCAATTGTCTAGATTATTTTAGGAAAAATAAATGAATAAAAATGATAGAGTATACTTTTGGGGATTGATTCATGTTCCCCATAAAATGCATGTTCAGTTTCCAACCCCTGCTCTTGTGGATGTAAACCTATTTCTTTTATAAATAAAACCTTGGGAGATGTTATTAGATTCCAAGTTAAGGTGTGCCCAAATTAAATGAAGGTGGACCTTCATCCCATATGATGAAGACCTTATGAAAGGAAATTGGACACAGAGAAAGAACCCATGAGAACAGCCAGAAGCTGGAATTCAATGGAACCCTGAAGAGAAAGGAGAAGATGCCACCATGTGCATTGCCATGTGATAGAAAACCCAAAGATTGCCAGCCAGCCAAAAGATACGTAATCTATGGGGTAACAAGCTTTCTACCCTCTGAAACTGTGAGCCAATAAATTCCTGTTGTTAAGCAAAACCATTCTATGCTATTTATTTTATCAGCTAGGAAATTAAAAACACGTTATATAAACATATATAACTATTATAATTTGGAAAAAGGAAAGCTCTAGAGGAGAATTTGCCTTACTAGGTATTATATTATGTAGGTATATTGATTAAAGCGATACAATATGTCAAAAAGGAAAAATAATTAATGGAACAGAATAGCTCAGAAATAGAGCCTATTATGTTAGCAGTTATATGATTTAATAGATTGTAAGTATGTAATTACAAATAAGTAGGCACAAAAATAGTAATCAGTAAATGGTCCTGAGACAATTGGCTAGTCTTTTGGCAATATCTCTTTATGTGCTCCTTGTGTTAGGCAGAATTCTAAATATGGTCCTCAAGGTTCCATACCCTAATTCCTTGAAGCTGGCAAAATGGTAAGATATCAATTCTGGGATTATGCTACATTACATGGACCAGTTGACCTTAAATAAGGAAATTATTCACCTAATCTAGTCACATGAGCCCTTTTAAAAGCAGAGTTTTTTCTGTCCAATAGCTAGGTAGAGGTCCTCAGAGAGATTTGGATCACAAATAAGATTCAAAGTGCCTTTGATGGCTTTAGGGATGGAAGGGGCCAAGTGAGAAGGAAGGCAAGCAGCCTTCAGGAGCTCAAAGAGGCCCTCAAACTGTTAGTCACCAAGGAAATGGGTACCTCAGACCTCGAACTGCAAGGAACTGAGATCGACCACCAACCTAAATGAGTCTGGAAGTAGCTTCTTTTCTACACTCCAGATAAAAGTCCAGCCCAGAGGATATCTTGATTTGGGCCTGTGAGAACAGAAGCAGAGAACCCAATTGAGCCCACCTAAAACTGACTTACAGAACTGTGAATTAATACATTTGCATTTCTTTAAGCCATTTTTGTGGTAATTTGTTATGCAGCAGGGGAAAACTAATATACTTCAGAAAGAAAATTCTGCTACAAAATAAAGACTGAAGTCAATTTTTATATTTTCTTTAAAAGGAAACTTGGGGTAGAGCATAAATAAAATCATGATCTTTTTAGATGCAATAGTATGTGACTGAAATAAGTTTTTGAAGAGTATTTAATAAGAAAAGAAAATACCTCACTGCATTTCTGAGTCTCCCTCCTCTCAAATGGGGACTTGGGCTTGGTAGGAGGTAAGGGAAACAGAAAAATGAAGCAGCCTCTTTTCTTTCCCAGGGCCCTGGGGGCAGGAGAACTGTTTCATCTCTCCCTTTTTAAATAAATTACCCAAGAGCAAGGGGAGGTGGGGTCTGGGAGCAGAGCGCAAGAGAGGGGTCTGGGCTGGAGCTGCAGGGAAAGGAGAGTCTGGAAGTGTCCCAATGGCCACCAGGGTCATGAGAGAGGGGCATTCTGAGGCCTGAGAGCTGCAAGGTAATGGAAGAGGTATTAGGGTGTGCGGCAAGAGAAGACTCAAAGGTATGGGATTCAGCCTGGAAGTTGGGTCCCTGAACTCCCAGAAAAGGGTTTTGCCCCCAATTTGGGCCCCAGCTAGTGTGGAGCTGAGCGGAAGTTCCCAATTCATATTGAATTCAGTTCCTCCTTCCACCCAGAGGCCTGCCAAGGTGGTGACCCTTCTGAGCTCTGTGGTGGGGGAGGGTAGGGAGGAGGGACCTCTGCCAGCCCAGGGATGCCATTTACATTTCTCAGATTTCCTCATCACATATTTATGATTACATGAATGTTTATGTCAAATCTATTTTTTAATTACATGAAAAAAATAGCCTTTCTTTTTTGGAAAAATAGAGCCAGAGAGTATACATTCCTAAACCATTAAATAGATTTCTGTAAGGAAAAAAGAAAAAAAAGAAAATATTCACATTATGGTTAAGTAGAAATTTTAGGATACGGATCTTACATACCATATATGTTCATAAAGTGACCTTAAGAAAAAAATAAAAATAAATCTACAAAAATATAAATATTGATTTATATGGCGAGGTGAAGAAGGTTATAGGTATCTTTTGGAGAGTAAGCCAGATCCCCTATACCTTCTTTGAGAATTACCCATAACCCACAACTACTGAGGAAGAGCTAGTTTCTAAATCTATATGCCACGAGGCACCTGATCTAAGCTAAGCCAATCAAATCCTTTGTCCTTGGGAATTTGGAACTGGGATTTAGGGTATAGCTATGGCTGGGTCAGTTCTTTTCTACTACTCATTTTTACATGCATATTAAAGTAGCAAAAGCAAACTTACAGAGAAAGGAAATGAAGCTGACTGAAAGAGCAGGAAGTAAGATAGATGATAACTCCTGAGTCTTCCCTTATAAGCTTTCCTTCCCTTCCTGGCTATGGGTTTCATGAAAGTCACTGCATCTGTCCAATCAGTTTTCCTACTGCCTCAGCTTGTTGAGTAGGTTTTTGTTTATTACAATCAAGTAATTCACAAAAGGACAGTGAATTATTTTAATTTTCTTTTGTGTAATTTTTCAGATTATCTTAAATGTATATATTAAAAATAGTACTTTTATAATCCAGCAAAAGAAACTTTCATTTAAATTCTGTAAGAAAGTAGGCAAGAAAAAAGCAAAACTCAAACAGAATGTAGTTGGGGATGGTCAAAGTGAAAAATGTATCTATACGTATTTATAAATGCATCTAAGTCCCAAAGGATTTTAGATTGCATTAGAGTAAAATGCATGTAATACAGATAAAAACTAATTTCAAAAAAATATAAATTAAAACAGATATAGAGATGGTAGATATCGCGCCAGGAAATAAGGAAAATAGTATCATAGCCACTGAGCATAAAATTTGGCTGTGGGTTTTCTAGCAGCCAAAGGTAAAATAGAGCACAATGAGTGCTTTTCTATTCATTGTATTATTAAAGGAAGTGCCCCAGGTTTTTAGGAAAGACACATTTTCCCCTGGTTTTCAAATCTGAATTGAACCGTTTCAGTGTATACCATTGTAGAATGTGGATATTAGAAAAGTAAAAAAAGATGATGTCATTTAAGCCTTTCATTGTGTCGACTAGAAATGTGTGACTTAGCAAGGTAAAATAATATGCTTCAAGTGAGACAGAAATAAGAGCATTTTGGTAGATGGTGCAGAAGTATTTTCCTACATGACTGCCTTTTTATATTATATTATTTAAATTATAATTTATGGAAGTAATTTCCAGGGAAATATAAGTCTTGGTGTGTAGCTTTTAGTTATGAAATAATAATGCTTAGTAAACCAAAGGGATTGACATGCATTCTGTTTTATTTTTCTCAAAAATAAAATTGGTTTCCAACTTAGTCTTGAATTGAAGGCTCCTATCATCATCAAATAATACAATTAATCTCTCAATGAGTGCCTGGAGTTCACATCTTTTGTGTTGTTGATTGAAGAGTGAGCCACATGCTTTGTATGACAGCTGTGCAAGTGGCAAGGTAGCATTCACATTATAAGAAAAATAGAGAACTTTACTTGTATTCTTGCCCAAGTAGAGGGTACTTACAACTATTAAATAAAGTAGGCAAAATAATGCATGAGAGAGGAGAAAAAATAATAACCCAAAGGGTAAAATGTGGACTTAGAAAGTGATTCATGCTACCTAAACATTGGCACTAAAATTCATCAAGGAGAACCCATGAGAAATGTCTCTGGTTTGTAAGTTTATAGCACACAAAATCCAAAGTTGGTGAAAAATGCTTGTTTCATGTTCCTGATATCTGGAAAATAACAGTTGTGCAGTAAAAAGAATGAATCTTATCCAGCTTCACACGCATTTATACTTTTTCTTAAGCCAGATGTTAAACTCTATCTGAGTGTTTTAAAGGTCTGAATTTTTCAAGGATGCTGTGGAAAGCAACAGTTTCATTTCAGTTCAACAGATAATATTACCTTCCTATTACAGCCAAAACCAAGGTCATGGAAGTGATTTGCATAAAGGTCCAGTGAAATCAAAGCCACTACAGGTAAAATGGAACATTTAATTATAACCCTCATTTTCCCAAATGACTTCTTGACTAAATGGTTGATCAAACATGAACATGGACTGCCAAGGGTGGTTGTGGTTGCTGTGTAGACAGATGAAGGGAATTAAGGAAAGGAGCATGCTTGTGCATGTAATTTTTGGCTGAATATTGATCTGCTCTACAGTGAATATACAACAGGGGAGTAAAATTCAGAAATTGATAAAGAAGCTGAGGTTAGGCATGATACTCATTGACAATATCACATTAACAGTAATGGAAGGTGAGGAAAAACAAGGATTGGATTTCAATATGCAGGGACTATGCCAAAGCAATTGCTGCGAGAATCAATAAAGCATTGCATGATACTAAAATGCTTACAAAAAGAGATAAGAGATAGCACAAGCAAATATGGGGACAAAGTTGGTGAGAATTCCTTATGCATTTTAAGGGCTTGAAGAATGAGCAAATGAGTTGGGAAATGAAAATATAGGAAAAGCAAACTTGCATTTATATTTATTTATTAAATCAGGAAATACTGGATTTGAAAGTAAGCATAGATGTACAAAAATACATGTATACCATGGTTTAACAATTTCCACATATATAATAGAATATGAATGTATGTATATGTATGTATAATATATATTTATATACATATATACATACAGAGACGTGTATTTTTATTTGGATTTCACTTCAGTATTATTTGTAGGGAAATGTGCATATGTAATACACTAGAAACAAATCATAATATAATTTAAATGAAAAAGTAGGTTGCATACTGATATGTGATAAGAAATATTTGCATATATGTATATATACACATATACATGTATGCATGCATGGAAAGAGATATGTAAAAATAGATAGACATATTGATATGCATATTGCTGTATCTGTTTAAGTGGAGGAGAACATGGGGAACCATGTATAACTATCACCAGTTGTTATCTTGGAGGAAGGAGCTGGAGGGGCAAAAGGACTTTCACTTCTTAACGTAATTTTTAAAAACTGATATGGGTAAATATTTCTTTTTAAGAATGTCTACATTTTTCTAATCTAAAAATTTGATTTTGGGTTATGTATCATGTGTATATTAGGTATTTATGGCTTCCACTGATATTAATAGACAAACATATCTAACATAACTTTCACTGGAGGAAAGAAATTTATGATGTATACATGAGTTCATAATTTCTGCATTTATGATTTAGTAAGAACATAGAATGGCACAAGAATTCATACAGGATTATTGAATTCACAATGACTCTAAGACTGTGAAAAGAGATATTTCTTAAAAATATTAGAAAGTGAAAAAAGAAATAGAAAACAGTCACAGGACTTAAAAGGAAATGAAGAAAACCCACATTTAGAAGATATCAGATTTGTTGAGTTATTGAATGGATTGTCACAAAATTGACAACATGTAAGCTCAGTTATATGTTTGCATATGGAAAAACAAATTTTAAAAAAGCTATAAGGAGAACCAAGGTAAGGATGCTGCCAAACAAAATGTAAAGTAGGATGAAAATGTGCATGAAAGGGTGCTAATCCAAAGAAACGAGAAATGTAGATGCCAGAAGGTATGATTTCCACTTGGCTAAGGCTATATAAAGGTAAGTGGTAAGCTAGCTACACAGCAACCTTGCCTAAAAGGGAAAGCAGAGAAAGAAAAAGTGTCAGGATTTAATGACCCAATAGCCATGGAAATGGCATGATGCTAAACATCAATGGATGTAAGAGAAGCTGATCAGAGAACGAATCATCTCACTTCTCATCAGGATGAGAAACAAGAAAAGTAAAAAAGTAATAAAATTGCATTTTTATCGTATTAATCAGCATTTTCAAAGATACTTATTGTGAAGGAAAAAGGAAGAAATCCTGCTATCTAAAAGGAAAATGATTTAAGAACTTCTCTTATTTTCTATGAAAGAGAATTTTTTCCCTTCATAAAAATTGTATGTGTGAGGAACTGGAAAAGGCATATTTTGGGGTTGGATTGTGATTCCCACCCACCCCCACAAAAATTGATTGAAGTCCTAACCTCCAGTACCTGTCAATATGGTCTTGTTTGGAAATAAGACCTTTTAATGTAATCAAGTAAAGATGAGGCCATACTGGTTTAGGGTAGGACCTCAACTCCAATGACTGGTATCCTTATAAGGAGAGAGAGATTCCAAGACATATAGACACTCACAGAAGGAAGACAGCCATGTGAAGATGGAGGTAGAAATTGGAGCAATGCAGCTACAAGCAAAGGAATTCCAAAGATTGCCAGCAATCACCAGAAGCTAGGAAGAGGCAAGGAAAGATTCTTTCTAGAGCCTTCCGAAGGAACATTACCTTAGTGACACCCTGATTTTGGACTTCTAGCCTCCAGAACTGTCAGAGAATAGATTTCTGTTGTTTCAAGCCACCTAACAGTGGTATTTTGTTATGGCAGCCTGTGGAGACTAATCTAAACTCCTGGACTGGCCTATCTATGTTTAATTTTCTTTGCTTCCTTCTTCTCTTAACCTCATGGCTTTGGATAACTGCTTTACTTCAATCCCCAAATAGAGTCTTTGTAGAATATTTCTTCATAATGCTTGCAGCCAACTTACACTTTTATAAACCTTAGTTTTTACAATTAAAAGAATTATAAAATATTAGTTCAATTATAGAAAAGTTGAATAACATTGCACTCCCTCATAAATGGACAAAGGTTAAAAAGAAAAGTTGTTAAGGCCTTAATTTTGGTTATATTTGTAGCTGTGACAGTTCCACAAATGAAATAATTTTTATTTTATTTTATTTATTTTTATTTTTTTTCAGGTTTTTTTTTTGTTACATATCCCTCCCTTTTTCTGCTTGCTCTTGCTGTGTGTTCATTTTTTGTGCTCTTCTATGTCGGCTTTGTCTCCCCCTGCTGCAGCGATACGCCGAGTCAGCTCACTGCACAGGTGGCTTGCCCCGCTTGTGGGCGGGTCTGCTTCCGTTCCCAGGTGGTTTTTTTGCTCCGTTTGCGGGTGGCTTTGCTCCGTTCACAGGCGGCTCGCCCTGCCCATGGCAGCTTTTTGCCCTGCCCGTGGTGGCTTTTTGCCCTGCCCATGGAGGCTCTGCCCTGCCCACAGCGGCTTTGTTTTCTCAGGTGGTCTGCCCGCTCGGAGAGGTCCCCGGGAACCAAACCTGGGGCCTCCCATGTGGTGTACCGGCACCCTATCCACTGGGCTATATAGCCAGCCCCTGAAATACTTTTTAAATAAAAATTAATGAGTAGTTTCAGATGCAATAAAAATATTCTTTGATATTTTAATGCACTTACCATGAGGCACATGGTCTCAGTGGTGAAAAAGAGAATCAGGATAGGAAATAAGGAAGAGACTTCTGATAGAGCTGCTGTAGCTTCTGAGCTGTGCAAAAGAACCCTAAAAACTTGCTTTGCCTTGTGTACGCCTATTTAGTCTTCCTGGGTGTGAAGGTCAGCTAGTGGAGCAGGGTGAGTGTGTCTCCACAAAGTCATAAAGAAGTCATCTGAAGTGAATATAA